>PVLD010002306.1:0-169912 GCA_004027595.1 Dinomys branickii | reverse complement strand
CCCCGGCTCCCAGCGTCTGGGACTTTCCCACGTCTCGCCCCGGCAGCCTGGTCCGCCCTACCACATCTCCCCCGGCATCTCAGAGAAATACGCCCAGTTTAAACTTCCCAGCCGAGGTTCCGGCATTCACGCTCACCAAGTCTGTCTCGAGCTGGTGGTGTTTATTAAGTAGGTTCGCTCCCTTGCTGCTCACCCGGTCGCCATCTTCCCCGGATCAATACTACTTATTTTTAACAGCAGCACATCTCAAACTTTTCAGCAACTATAAGCCAAAAACTCTGTCTAATTTTCATTATATTTGATAACAAATTTTAATGTGTCACACAATGTTTCTTCCATGAATATAAATTTTCAATGTTTTGTTTTAAATTACAAAATTTACTTTACCTAATTTATCAGCATCTTAATACAAGCATTAGTTTCAAGAAGTAAATAGATTAGGACTATTATAACAGTTATATATCATTTTATGGCTAATTTGCTTTGAATTTCTAAGTATGTTGATAAATTTGGTTCCGAGCCTAAGACTCCATTGCACCTATATGAAGGTTTGCATTAGTTTTGTGAATTTCTATCTAATTGAAAAGATAGGTTATTTATACAAAGTTCTTAGTAGTTGCCTTAGTAGTTTGTCTTATTAGTTGTTTTGTCTCTAGTTCTTAAAGTTGTGCAAGTTAATGATATACTTTTGCTAATCCATTCAGTTATTAGTAGGTCTGTCTAATTAAATGGACTAAGAATACTACTTTATTATTCAAAAATTCCTCTAGTGCTTTATTCAGAAAGTTACTTTTCAGAATGAAGCTGTCTATGATCATAATCTCTGGTGGAGGTATACTCCTGCAATCCCAGCAACCCTTTTCAGGAACTCTAGCTCAACCACTTAGTGCAAGTGTTCAGCACAAGGCTGGGATAGAAGGTCAGTTACTAAACTGCTTATGCACTTTCCACAGTATTTTGGGAGATGACCACAGGATGGGAATTTATAGGTATATGCATCTGAATGTTTAGGTGCACATTTTGAACTGCAAAGGTTCACATCTCATGGTGGTTCAAGAGCTACAAGGATGACCTTCAGAGAGTGTTGCTGCTAAGAGGAAAGTCAATGTAAGAACTTTAATAGTAGAGGAAAGAAATGACCAGGACAGGGTATATTACATGGATTATTAAAACAGGGTGGTTCGGGAAGCGTTTACAAGCAGTATTAATTGTAATTTTCTAGGAGATAATTACCACAGTACTTACCAGTGGATACTTCAACTACTTCATAATGAAAGGCAGGTGCCTAATGTTCTGGCAATATGATTTCTGCCATGAGGTGCTTAAAATATGTACATTTGCTGTCTTCCACCATTGCTACTTTATTTATTTATTTATTTATTTATTTATCTATCAGTCCTGGGACTCAAGCTCAGGACTTGCACTTGCTTGGCAGGTGCTTGTGCCACTGGGCTATATCCCTGGCCCTTGGCTGCTATTTCCGTCTATTCTATAGATACTGTACTGAGAAGCATCTCAAAATGTGCCTTGATGTCACTCTTAAAACTAAATATTCTTAGGTTCTGTGCCTGACTTGAATAAGAATGTTGGGGTGTGGTCCCTAGAATAAAAAAAATGAAAATATACATATCAGATGATTCCACTGCACTCCAAAGTTTAAGAGCCACTGCTCTAGGACAGTAGCAGAACAGTTGGTAGGAAACGTACTTTAAAACTGTAGGCCTATAATCACTATCAAAATTAAAAACATCAAAAGCAAATTAAATTTCAATGTCAAATTTTTTCTACACATTTATATTTCCTGGGACATTACAGAACAATTTAAGTCATTTTATTTCCCCTTTAATATCTGTCTTAAATGTTTTGAAATTAATATTTAATATTTAGTATTAATGTCAGGAATGTAAATATTTTAATTTAAATGCATCCCAATTTTGCCAAATAATCAATGACATTTACAATAGTAAAAATCATTAAATCCATATATCATTATTATATTTATGCTTTATAATTATTAAACGTTTAGTTTTTTTAAAGCTTTCTAAATATGTCTGTCTTTTGACATTTTGCAAATCTAATAAACAGCATTTCTGCAGAAATTTAAGCCTTTCTTTTTGTTTTATTTCCACTGAGAAAACTTCTATGGATATCTTATTTTCAAAGTGTACTTTATTGCTACACCTAGGATAACTCTTCAGAGCTTTTTTTTCATAAGTGAACATTTCTATATTATCTAATTTTAGTGAATATTATCACAATTTCATTTTTAGTACATATAAATTAATGATTGCTGGGCAACTTAAAATGCCAATCTCTGAATAAAGTGTACCCTTAAATGAGTTAGGGGAAAAGAACTGCTTTCTAAATCCTACAAAGAAAGAATGTTGTGATTATCTCAGGTACTGGAAGAGAGATTAAAGCATTATTAGTACTAGTAGGAAAACTGGAGAGAGTATTTAGCCCGGAAAATTAATTCTTGCTCCCTTCATGGCAGAGTCAACTGAGACAAGGTTCTAAATAGAAAATATGGTCAAAAATTCCCACAATGGAGCCTGAGTTTGTTTGTTGATTTAATAATTATTTTATTAAGTCCTTACAATGTCAGTCACTCTCCTAATCCACCTGTCCTTGTCCTATTTCTCATGGGGATTTCAGTCTAGTGGAAAGGAACAATGTCAGGAATAATCAAACCTACCAAAGTTATCAACTGATAATTTTAATCAATTATTTCTAATTTTTTCTCCACATTTTTTCCAGTCATTGCCTCCTTCATTTTTACAGTTTCAACTACACACTAAAATCAATCTAATCCACTTACTTTAACTCTTTTGGTCTTTTAAGTGGAAAGGATAAGGTAATGCATAAATTTACATAATACATAAGTTGAATTGCCTGAGAAATCTAATCCATAGAGCTAATCATGAGTAATGCCAGCGTGGCTGCAGTATGGCCATTACAGAATCAAATTCTTCATAGCTCAGGCCTGAAAGGCATCTTTTCTAATCCTGAGCTTTTTCTTAATTACATTTCATAGTAACTAAGTGTCCTGTTCTGACACATCAAAATAAATCTTCTGCTCTGTACTGCCAGTCTGGCAAAGCAACTGTGGTGCGGATTAAACTAGACTAGCCGCTTATAAATTAGTAATGATTGTATGTATGTATTCAATATAAGAGGAACAGACTTCTGAGAAATCACTGTGGTAAGAGGAAGGAAAGTTATTAAATTGAAATACTGGAATAAAGCAGGAAGTGGAAATAGAAATACATAACAACTTTTAAGACTCTTTGCATTTGTTAAGGAGGGATAAAATAAGAATTGGAAAGAATTATAGGAATTAGACATTAATTCTTGATAACATTTCTTAAGTTGTTTATCACTAAAATAATCGCTTAAAAAGTAAACTAATTACATTAGAAAGCAACATTTAATTACAGTAGACCCACTCATGATGTTTTCATTTCCTTATGCTGATATTTATTTCAGTCAAATGAAATATTTTATGAGCAAGTTAAGTGCTTTCTATTATAGCTTAATGAAAGCAAACATTTTTTATTTTCTATTAATTGGTGTATTTAGTGTTGATTTCTGTCTTATTTGACTGTTTTTGCGGTTAGGCATTTAAGAAGATCATGACTTTATCTTGCAATTCACCCTTTAAGCAATGTGCAGCTAAACGTATCTTCAACATATGCCCAGAGGAATACTAAAATTCAGACAAATGTGGAAAAGAGCTTGATAAGCTTCTAGAAAGAAGCAGAAAAAAGCAAGAGAGACATAAACTGAGTGGAAGAATACTTTCAAAAACCCAGTAAGAACATGAGGTGACAGACGGAATACATTAAAAGACATAAAAACTTGGAGTTGGTTTTGTTATAAACTCTGGAAAGCCATCTGCCCCAGTCCCTTTGGGTGACTATAACAAAGTGTTATGTGGCTTATAAACGAAACTTTGTTCTCCCAGTTCTAAAGGCAGGCTTAAGATCAGGGTGCTGGCATGTTCCTTATCTGATGAGGACCTGTTCTTAGAGGCAGCTACTCACCAGAATCTCCTATGCAAGAAGAGTTGAGGGCTCTCTCTTGAGCCCTTTCTGTACTGGCACTAATCCACAGACACAACTATGAGTGGGTTTTGCACCTTCCTAGGGCCTTACCTCCCCATACTCTTACCTTAGAATAGGATAGAGTACACAGCTTTAGGGATGGAAGACATGAACATTCAGGTCATCGCACTGCCCTTCTCCTCATATCCTAACACTGTCCTGCTGGACCACTGTGTGATTTCACCATATGGATCTAAATGAATCACTGCTTGACGTTCCGTTTCCCATCACCTATTCTGGCATACTGAAGTGAGGCGCTCAACACAACCCAGTCATATTGAACAGGTATATTATGATGACTATTTCTAAATATGTAGTTTGGCTAAAATTAAAAACTGAAAACCCTCAAGGGCCAGAAAGGAAGGAAATTCAAAAGATAACAAGAAAGAATAATAGCTGATGTCATGACCACAGGAGATGTGATGCATCACGTTGCCAAAAAATGCCTAAAGAATTGGGTCCAAATGGGATTATTAATATGAAAGATCATTGCCAGCCACAAAGAGATAAAAACAAAGTCAGACGTGGTATAAAAAGCCCTGACATTTCCTGCAGGCAGATGAATATAAAGAAGTAAGGAAAACAGATACCACTGCTCTCCTTAACAGCAATCAATAAACAGGACAACAATGGTAAAAAAAAAATGACACAAACTGTTGTAGTAAAATAATTAGCAAACTCAAGTTCTATACTTATATAACCTCAGGGAAGTGAGGAAAATAAATGAATATTTAAAAATAACTTGAACGATGTTCCCCACTCATAAGTAATTTTGAGTAAGAAAATATTTATATCTATATTCTTGTGAAACCTTATTATAAATGACTAGGCCTGAAACCTTATTTTTGGATTCACTGAATTACAAAGGTGCTGTCTTCACTGCAATGTTATGAAAGTTTGAATTTATTAATGATGTATCTTTATGTACAGAAATTTGAAATTTTAGTGATATTAGAGAGGTTCCCTTTTAGACACTACTCAATTGGCCTGAGATGCAGAAAATAAATTGCAATAATTTGGAAAAGGCAGTTCAACTATAGTTAACTGTGAACCTTTATTGCTATCTTATTATAAGAGAGATAGGAGAATTTTCTACTATGGAAATAATTCCCAATAAATGAAGCATTTGCGATGTAATATGATCCTACTAAACACATTTATTTAACTAGTAGGTGAGTTTATTTGAATGTACAGTCAATTTATTTCTACATGCTGTATTTTTAGTGTAGGAGCTAGAATAACAAATTTCCTCAGAATAGAGAGCATGGAATAAGACATTAAGTAGTAAAATAACATCTTCAAAGTTTCACACTGTAACATTGCTTTTCCTGTATACAGTGTGAGTTATGTGAAAGCAATTCTTTAGAATTCCCAAACTTCAGGAACATGGGTTTCCAAATACACATCATTGAGATAATCTAATCACCTCCAATTACTTCATAGAATTGTTTTTATACTAGCAAAAATGTGTTAGAAATGACTTAGACCAAAGGAGTAATTTGATTGGTTAATGAAGAGTCTAAGAATGATAATTGAATTGAATGGAATTCATTAGTTAAGACATTCAAGCAAATACTTTACAACTTCAATTATGTACTGCAACATATGTAATACTCACAATGTGATATATGCCCTTTGCTGTTGAATTAGGCATGTGTAAAAGAATGAGATATTATGGCACAAAGCAACATCAGTCGGAGATAAATTCTACTTTCCCTTTCTGCCCCCCGCCCAGTACTCTCGCTTAGCTCTCATCTGTACAGCAGGCCACAAAAGCACAGAGGCAGATGCCATGGCATATTCTTTTAGAATGCAAGGCTGCTCAAGATCATCTACAGATAATGAACCATGACAACTTTGGATTTGATGGAGTGCACAATGTGAGCGGGAGAAAAGCAAAATGTTACACAAATGGCCAGTGCCTTACTGAGATAAGCCAGCAGTTCAGGTACATTAAAACTAGTTATGATTTTAAGGTAGATGACAAATAACTAACGTTCCTTGAAAATAGTAAGAAAATTGTTAGAGAGAGACAGTTCTTTGGTCTTCTGCACAAGTGCTTTTTCTCTCACACATCACTTGATATGGCAAAGGGGGTTTGATCACCAAAAACATATAAAAAGTTTCTGATTTCTCTAAATACTTTAATCAGATATTTCCTGTTAGGTTTTCAGAAATAAGCCAAAAAGCAAATGCGCAGCGTTCTACTCTGAGCGCAGGTGCTATTCGAGCTCTTACTGGCTGTTGCTTTCCTGTCTCCCCTGAAGAGAGAGGGAAGAATACAAAGAATCCGTGAAAATGCTGGCTTGCACTTCTGCGCGTGCCTTCACTATTGACTAGACACCGACTTCTGCTTATGCAGCGCACTCATTATTCACGTCCTGCTCCAGCTTCCTCAGTTCCTAGCGGCACGGGGTGCTCCAGGCTAAGAACCAATAGGTATGAATCATGCTCACATTGAAAAAATCTAGAAGAATAAACGTTTCAAGAAGCAAATTTCTCATATTCACTCTGACATCTCCCACTCAGTGGCACTGGGCTATAGGGAAAAAATGGCACGTGCTGCCCCAGAAGGCACCCAGGGATTCACCAACAACAGGAAATTATCTCCAAGCAAGTCACATTTTGTTTGGCTAACGAGACTCCATGTTAGGATACTGGAGAGTGATCCTTCTCTGGCAGTGCTCCCCCACTTCCAGAATTATTGAAAAGCTGAAGGAGTCTATTTTGATTTGTGAATCTCTTTGTAAGCAACAGCACCAGCATCCGCGACCACACTAATGAGAAGGAAAGACACTGCTGTTCACCCAGGAAGGGTACTGAAATGTTGCGCGGACAAGGCCCCCGAGAGGCAGAGGCACTCTACAAATATTTCAGCAGTGCTCTTCCTTCCTCGCTCCGCCATATCCCCTTCGCCCCACCTCCTTTGCACTATTCCCGTTCTCCTTAATGTAATCCCTGTGGCGTTTATGCATTCTTTGCTATAAATTGAAAAACAATTTTGCCTCATATCTCTACATGTCAACCTACGGTCTTATATTTGAGGATTTAAAGATTTCAGGATATTCAATCTCAAAAACTGACTGAATAAAGTATTATAATTCTTTCCCAGGTATAAAAACACCCATAGAGAACTCCACTGTATTCAGTTGAATCTTGCAGTATGGATTAAGACCTTACATATAGAATATCAGGCTGTATGTCATAAATATATACAATTTCTTATAATCAGTTAAATAAAAACACTTTTTAAAAAATGAAAGGAAGCTTTTCAGATTCCAGTGGCTCTGACATTAAGCAGATAATTTTACTCTACAGCTGGATTTTCAATTCTCTGGAGGAAGCTGACATGGTAACGCCCTGTTATTTGATGATTCAAGCTTTCCAACTATAGGATAAATGCATTTACAATCCACTGTAGTTTTCATTATTATCTGAGTAGAATCTTATAATTCCTCTGCAGTTATTAAGCAGTCCTATTTGCCACCTAATGGGCCGGAATCGTTCTGGCATACATTCACATAGGGAAATTTGAGTGTTTACTGGGCTTCAGCAAATCTTAGTCCTTAATTTACAGGAACTGATGCTTTGTTTTATTCACTGAGTGGCTTCTGAGCTACACTTTGCCTGGCAGAAAAAGGGAAGGCACATTTATTCCTGCTTGGACTACTTCTATGCGCTTGTTTACAATCTGATTTAGTCAATGAATATTGACTAAATATTGGCCACTTGTTGGGGATGAAAACGAGAAAGGCTTTTCCCTTTGAAAAGTTGGGCAGCAGATATGGTAACAAAATATTACTGTAAACTGAAAACCACAGTGGAGACTTAGGGTGTGGTAGTCACTGATGAAAGATTATTCCTAGCCTTACAGAGAAATCTAATTTCTCACTCGGTAAGAAGCAGAATATGTCACTGATACCGAAGGTGAGCGTGTGTGTGTGTGTGTGTGTGTGTGTGTGTGTGTGTCCAGGATACTGGGCATGAGGAAATTAAAAATATGATCCACACACTGTGGCTCTTCACAAGTGGGTACATTTTCAATAATAATTTCAAGTAAAAAAAATGAATTTCCCACCAGAAAGCATTTAAGACTTTTCTCCAATACCTACAGGTCTTAAAAAATAGGTGAGTCCTCAGAGGTAATGGCGAGGAGAATCAAATTCCTCATGTTGGAGAATATACATGAGTAAGCAATGCCCACCCATTCTGGAAGCCAAATAGCAAACATTAGAAAGCATCTGTCTCTGGGACTATGAGCCACAAGAACACAGCTGACTTCCCTCCGAGTCTGTGGTGGGGACAGTGAGTCTGAAAGGGAATCATCTGCCGCAGGCACACTGCTTAAGAGCGTATTGTCAGCTCCCACCAGAACCTACTTGGCCACATGTTCCCTAAAACTACATGTTGTACACTGAAGAGTTTTTTTTTTTTTTTTTTTGCACAGAAATTCATTCTTTAATTCTGTCAGAAATTATTTTCAAAAGGCCTTGTCTATCCCAGGCAAAATGCAAAGCATTGCTAAAGTACAGAAATAGCGACCTCCATCCCTTCCTCCATCAAAGGTATGTTAATAAATTGTTTCACAACAAGATGCTTCTTACACACCAAGTATTTTTACCTAATGAGCATGTCTACTATAAATTTCAAATGTTACTCTAATATTCCAATCAACTTAAAAGATCGAAAAGAATGGGCTTAAGATACCAGAATTTTCTGAGCAAACTTGCCAGAATTATTTGCTTATGGCTGTCCCTAATTTTGACATATGTGTGTTCACTTTTTTCCTGTGTAAGTTTTTAAAGGCAAATTTGAATGTTCTTTATGATGGAAAACTAACTTCATAATAAACAGTATAGCTCAAAAGATTCAGTGAACCTTGTTAAAGGAAATGTAAGTGATTAGACGGTGATGCATTCTTTGAGGGTTGACCCACTAGATAAGCGAGTTACAGATAATAAGAGAGAAAATTACCTTTACCATGAATTCTTAAGGAATAATTCTGTCCAAATGTTCTTTTTGCCAATATGTCCCACAAGATATTCATGTAAGGAGAGTTTATTTGTACAGGGCAAAGGCACGATGTACGGGAGGAAGCAGCGGTGGGCGTTTCGTTTCACCAATATTATTTCAGTAAAAAACAATTTAAGATTAAATATTTTCAAATTGTAAGAAACAAAAGATGCAAAATATACTTTTGGAGTGATCATTTCTTGGTTTTATTTGTTTTATCAGGACTAAAGCTACAAATGAAGAGATACTTGAAATATATAAAACCACTAGATTGTCAAAAGGGTTCAGTGATTGCTTTCCTCAAAAAAAAAAAAAAACCAGCTGAGGATGTAGCTCAGTAGCACAGAGCCTACCTGGCAAGCTCAAGGTCCTGAGTTCAAATCCTGACACCAAAAAAAGAAAATCCAAATTATAACATCACTTGGCAAAATTCTCACAGGTTCTTGGTAGCATAGCTGAAATATTAGTAAATCTCTTAATTCTTAATCTAGTGAGTAAAAGTACCCTGTTCATTACAGACTAAATATTGTCTCTGCTATTTTACATAGTCTGGTCAAACCAACAGAACATGGTATTTTTTTCCTTGCATTACAAAGGTAAAATAACCAAAATTTCTTAGAAGAAGGTTTGCTTCACTATTAAAATTAGGATTCAATTTTATTATTTTTATTTATTTATCTACTTTTTGAGGTACTGAGGGTTGAACACAAGGCCTTTGCACTCACCTACATCCCAAACCCTTTTCTTTTTTATTTTTGAGACAAATTCCTGTTAAATTTCTCACACTGGGCTCACATTTGGGATTTTCCTGCTTAAGCCTCCCAGAGCCCTGGGTTTACAGATATGAGTCATCAGTTTGGATTTGATTTTTTTTAAGTTAAAAGTTTTGGAAAAAATCTTTTAACATATTTTTCAACATGAGATGAAAGAATGAGGAATTTTATGTAATTATTCCTTGTGAATCCATCAGAAGTAGTGAGTTTCAAAGGCTCTCTTGTTTGATTTAACCCATGAAAGAATAAATCTACTTTCATTTTTTTTTTCTGAAATCTTACCACAGACTGTGCTGTGAATTTCAACAACTTGATTTTGCTCCACTGATTGCCTGTATTTTCTCTGTTCCTTTGTGAGGACAAATGAATATGTTTCTTTATTCTTTTTATCTTCAAATATACTTCAAAATTTTTCAAAAGAGCTTTGGATTTTTTTACAAGATAAATTTAGTTTGAAAAAGGAGAAAGTCTAGAGATTTGTTGAAAGTAGCCATCATGGGGGAGAAATACTTCCTGCACCCCGACCTTTTGAATATGAAGAGTGGTGTGCAGTTACTAGATAACTAGTAACTGTTTAGCAACAGCCAATTACTGAGGGAAGTTAGGTAAACTCCAGTCCGAGGAGCAGGTGACACATTTAGGGAAAGCACACAAGCATCTTTAGGAGACTAATGCCAGAGTAATTAATTCCGCGCCACTAACTACAGGAGTCAGTCACAAGTGTCATTGTAGTGATAATATCTAGGTAGAAATCGGACACAAAAGTAAGTCTACTCGGCGCAATCAGCCACTCAAGCTGCAGCAGACCTAACGAGAAGTGCAGTGGAGAGTTGAAAGGGGGAAAGAACAACAATTTGTAGCTGATACTTGAGAGGCTGAGGCAAAAGGCAGAAAACTTGCTTGAACCCAGTTCAAGACAAGTCTGGACAAGAGACTGAGAGCCTGTTGAAAACAAAATATCAGAACCAGAAGCGCCCCGACATGTTCTTAGATTTTCTTTATTTTCCTATTCAAAAGATGCTTTGTTGATAAATTTTTCAATAAAGCATCACTTTAATGTTTATGCTATTTAAAAATTAAACTTTAAAATTGTTTGCATAATATATTTTATTTAATATATTATTGTTATTATTTTCCAATAAGTTTAATTTAAGAAACATTGAATAAGCCAAGTGTGGTGATCCGTGTGTATGATGTCAGGTACTTGGGAGGCTGAGGCAGGAAGATCACATGTTTGGACAAGCCAGGGCAATTTAGTGAGGCCCTGTCTCAAAATAAAAGTCAGCAATTATAATAATTTGAAAAAAATAATAATTTGAACTTTACTATATGGTATAACCATTTATTTTGAAAAAAATATCTAGTATGTTCTAAATTTTTTTACATCACACTATAAGTGCCAGAAGAAGCTAAAGATAAATTTTAGCCATAGCAAGTTACATGTAATAAAGTTTCCATTGAAATAGATTGTTAATGTAATGATAACCAAAAATCTTTAATTCTAAATTTCATAAACTGTTTTTTGAAAGTGACCTATCTTTCAGGTGTGATTTGAGCAATAACAAGATAACTAAAAGACAACCACTATATTAGAATATACTTATGTTAGTGTGAAAGGTTCTACTTAATGTTGCTTCTTATATAAAGGACTGAATTAATAGTTATCTCTTGCTTGAGAATCTTGGATAATCAAGCTATCTAGAGAAGTCTTTGATCTGCACATCTCAGATTTCTGGTGTATTGCTAAAGGCTAATAGTTGTGTAGCATTTATCAAGTCCTCACTATCCCATGAGGAAGATAACACTCTTATTCCTGTCGCTTACATGAGGCAGCTTGGGTGTAGAATGATTCTGTAACTTCTTCAAGGTCACACTAGTGGCGAAAAGGTGGGTCGAGACTGGAGCTCTGACCACCAGGGTTTCAAAGCCCTGGCCAGAGCCAAGCTCTACTCATTTTGCTAGTGTACGGCTGAGCGCCCGGTGCACCCGGCTCGCGGGCTCATTTCTATACCACTGCCGAGGGAGAGCAGGATGTGTGTACAGTGAGTACAGCACGCTGGGACTTGTTTTAATTTAGGTAAAGATGTTTGAATTGTTTCCCAAAAACCCTCAAAATTCAGTTTGAGTTTTTTTCCAAACTCAGAATGCCTCAAACAAACCCCTCTCGCCCAATCTCATTTCTTTTCTTTGGAAAGAAAAGTTGGTAGTGTGCTCACACATTTATTCACTGTAGGGTGTACTGGAGGTTTGCGATGTGTTAACCCCCCCCACAATGACAGTTACTTTAGACACAAACAACATATGGAGCCTCTTTTGCTTCCTGCTCTCTTCTGTCATCAGTCACATTTCTAATAATTCTGTCTATGTCCCAGGAAGATACATGTTTCTTGATTTCCACCATTAATACACTGTGATCACTGACTCAAGTCTATCTCTTTATACCTTAATTTTGCAAGAAAACTCTGAAATAATCTTCCACCTCTCATCCACCCTAGTTGCCATTATCAAATTAATAAAATACATAAGTACCTATTCTATTATTAACAGAGAAAGTATTAGCAGAAAGAGCAAAAGACACTAAATCTAGGGACTTCACTTATAAACTTTCTCGTATAGAAGATTTTGATCCCTTACAAAAGCATTTGCCATAATACACCCAGTGAAAACACAAAGCTAAAAAGGCAGAACTGACCAATCATGTCAGGTGCTCATTCACAACCTTCAGTGCCTCGTCTTTGTTCTAGTGATTAAGTCTAAACCTGAGCCCTTTCTTTTCCGGCCCTGGCTGACAGCGTCAGTCCCGTCGCTCCACACTGCCCCCACTTCTTCCATCACAGTTCCATCGTACCTCTAGAGTAAGCCAAGTACCTCCCAGTCCCAAAGTGACATCTGTCTCCTGAGAAGCCTTGCCAGGACTCATGAAAGCCTCTCCTGGCCTTTGAAAAGTGGGCAAAGAATCCTGTTCTCTCTCCTACTCTCTCTCCCTCTGTTATTTTGGTTTTCTACCAGTTCATAAACATGCTGGTGGTTTCCATACAAAGCCAAAATATTAATTTCACATTGCCTACCCTTCCATCCATGTGTTCAGATTTCTCTACTTTACCATGAAACTTTCGTGGTATATTTTTACACACGCACATCCATTTGTCTATTACATCTGCGGCAACCTGGCTTCCCCTCTACACGGCACTAAGGCACCAGTCATGCGCTCATCATCCAGCCCTGCCCCTGATTCTCATTCTGAACATCTATATCTGTTTAAATTTGTTAAACACTTTCCTGTTCTTTGTCTCAAAGTTTTGGTTATGTTTCAGTGTGTGCCCTCGTTACTATTTCTAGTTCTGTGTTTATTTCCTTTACTTCTTACTTATTTGTTCTCTATTCTGTCTGTTTGGTTCTGCCAACACTTTATTCTCAGTGCTCTTACCTTCTGTGTTTTCTGTGTCAGCTAATGTTTCAGGTATTAGTGGGAGGCTAATTTTTCCAAGCTATCTCTTCAGGGCGGGTCTCTTTACTGTACTACTTGCCTAGCTTTCCAGGTGATAGTTCTGCTGGTGGTGCACTGGATTCACAAACCTCACATGAAGCACTGCACACTTCCTCCATGGCTTCTTATTTTGTACTCCCTAGCTCAGCATCTGATTAGAAAAGTGGAATTCATCTCTGACTTCTCCTAATTTCCACCCCCACATCTGACAAGTGTCACATATCATTCATTCCTTCTTTGAAATGTCCTTGATATTCTTTCTCTTCTAGTCTATCAGGTCTTTGACTAATTCATTTGTTGTGCTGTTATTGTCTCCATGTGCTTCAACTCTGTAACTGGTGTTTGCCTTTAACACCCAGCCACTTCAGGGAAAGCCCCGCATCGCTCTGCTCTCCAGCCTTGCGCTCTGCATGCACCAGAGCACTTCAGAGCAGGATGTAGGGCTCTCTTTCTCCTTCCAACCACTGCAGTTGAAAGTAGGCATGTGTGCTTTTGCCATCAGTTTAATCATTCCTCAAGGGAACAAATGATATCTCAGTACTTCCATATCCTCCAGACTTCACCTGCTTCACAGTATGCACTCAAAAAATATTTATTAATTGAGTATAAGATGTGTGGAAAAATTCAAAAAGCATCTCACCATTGTGTGGGACTCACTGAGATGCCACTCTCTACTCTGATGCAAGAAAATGAAGTGGCATTGCTATCCTCAACAATTTATACTCAAATATTTCTTAATATTTTATTTATAATCCTTAGTATTTTGGTTTTGAACAAGGAATTGCTGTCCAGTAGCATTCTAGGAAACTTAAAGAGAGCTTAGTAGCATACACTGACTTTATATGTAAATTAAAAGTCAATGATAATTTCACTTAAATTTACCTTTTACGAATATTAAGTTGTGTGTGTTTCTTATATGTGGCAGGAAGATGGAAGAAGTCAGCGCTTTTATCCAACATTATAATGAAAGGCACAGTGGAGATGCACACACATGTGTGAGTGTTTGAATCATACTCCTGAGTTTAAGTTAAGGCTTGGTAAAGAAGTATATAGGTGAAACATTCTGTCAGTGTGTGAGGATTCTAACTTGTCTGACGTATGTGATGAGACAGACATTTGACATTCATCTTGGTAAAAGCTGGGAAGGTGGAGTGGGAGGAAGGTACTCTTTATAGAGCCCTTCGTAAAATAACTCAGGCTGGTGAAGGAGAGGAGGGACCACGGGTGCTCAGCATTAGCTAGCCTTCAAAATGAACTGTAACTACAGTAGTTTCTCACTCTACAATGTTAAGAATATTGTTAAATTCCCAAGTTTCTCATCTTTAGAAAAGTGACAAAGGGAACAGTTTCAGAGTTCTGGGTATGAAATGAGATGGAAGCATGACCCATGAGTAATCCATGTATGTAAATGTTCAGTGCTCAGCACATGTGGGTCGTTTCCCCACCAATTTGTCTGCCAAAGGAACATAAAATAGTAAAAACACCTGTGTACTCTGAATTCATACAGGGTTCATTATTCCTGATGGTTTAAAATGTTGGTTGGACTAGAAACGAAGCCTAGGGGCAGAGCGCTTGCCTGGTATGTGTGTGTGGGACTGGATTTGACCCCTAGTATTATTTAGAAAAGAAAATATGCTGGTCTACTAGGTTCTAGGAAGCTTGGCTTCTTTGATGACTGTGTACATAATAGTTAAGGGGAAAAACTGGTCCAAACATCAGCTTTGGGATTATTAGCTCTGTGATCACAGACATGGGTGACCACTAGTAACCTTGTTATTTGCTCCCTGTGAAAATCCTCAAAAATTACTTTTATAAAGAATAAGTAAGGCACTATTTTACCAACCATATAATTCTTTCAAAGATATTAAGTGACTAGATGGATCTGAAAGGGGAGATGTATTTGATCTGGACTTACATATCTCGTACTACATTTGATATACCCCCAGGCCAAACAAGCACAGGCACCATCCTGCAGTGATGCATGCACACCCCTGTTTATAGCGGCACAACTATAACAGCTGAATTTGGGATGCTCCCTACATGTCTACCCACAGATGAATGGATAAAGAAAACGTGGTATTTATATACATTGGAGTACTATGCTGCCATGAAGAAAAAAATAAACTTGAATCACTTGTAGGAATATGAGTACTGCTTGAAAACATAATATTAAGTGAAATAAACTAGACACACAGGTTAAATATCACATCATCTGTTGTATGTAAGAAACCTATGACCTAAATAAAGAGTAAAGTAAAAGATAGATAATAGTCAATAGAGAGCGAGGTTGTTTGCAAAAGTGACTGGCATCTTGAGGGGGAGGGGCGGGAGGGAAGTGGGTGAAAATGAAGACACATTATGGACAGGTGCAAAGTAAAAAGAAAATGATTGGCTTAAGATTATGAATGACGTTTCGGGGCTTAGAAATAAGATTAATTTCTCATCAGCCTGGGTCTCATTGTTTGTGTGGGCGTAAACTGCACCACTTTCCTCAGTAGCATATGAAGACTAACTTGCACTAGTCGTAGTCAGTAATAAAAGCTTGGAGTGACTCATATCAGTATTTTAGGGTTGTACATAATTCTAACTTTTTCACATTTGTTTGATGAATGGATTTAGTGCTCAACAAATGTTGATTGTATCCCACTAAGTTGTCAGTCAACAGAACATAAAATAGCTAAAAACTGTGAACTCTGAATTAATAGAGGGTTCATAATAGTGAATATTGCTGCACATAGGATGAAGTCAGGGGTTGTATCATTGTTTTCTTTTTGGTACTCTAAGAGGAGGAGATAAAAGCAAGCTTGGAGGCCCACATGTGTTTCTTTTGAAAGGAATTTTTTTGTCTTATAATTCCCACCTCTAAACAACCAAGCTGCTGTGAGAAGGGACTGGGGAAGTTGTAGATTAATGTTATGACATCTATACATAAGATTTTTTTACTTTATTATTTCCATATGGCTATAATGTCATAACAAGATTTTTATTGTCATTTCTGTTTTGGTACCAAGAATCAAAATCAGGACCTTGCACTGGCCAGAGGGCA
Organism: Dinomys branickii; assembly: GCA_004027595.1. NCBI lineage: Eukaryota > Metazoa > Chordata > Mammalia > Rodentia > Dinomyidae > Dinomys > Dinomys branickii. The sequence goes on along the minus strand of PVLD010002306.1, from coordinate 153,490 downwards.
CTTGTGCCACTGAGCTGTATCCCTAACTCCATAATAAGATTTTTAATTATTTTTACTTTATTATCCTTTAAGTTTTTTTTTTACTTTATTATCCCCATATGGCTATGGTGTCATCACATATTTAAACTACCAACATTAAAACATTTTGTGCCATAAGTAATTGCATACTCAACCTCTGTGACCATTCAATGTAGGCTTGATAATGTAGATTAAGTCAGATAATTTTTGGAACATACATCAAAATCTTCCCAAACTCTAGAAGAGTATATATTAACCTCCTTGATCCCCAAATCAATACATTAGCTCTAAATGTAAAGTAAAAATAGCTGATAAAGAACTTCTTTTCTCTGTCAACTAAGAACTTGTAAAAATTCATATACATGAGAATAAATATAAGGAAAGGAGGGCTTAAACTCAACTTGAGATTTATTCTACTACGAAAGTAATTGAATAGAGGGAGTGCTTTTAATGAAAAAGTTTGATGTCCCCTTTCTAACATAGTCTTTTAGACAGTAGACAGTCAACTAACTGTTCATTCCTTTATTCCAAAGTGAGCAAGCCTATGACCAGGGCAACAGGGGTGCACAAAGCCACAGGGAAGTGGGAGACACAGGCTGGGAAGTCAGCGGGGACTCACACAACGGAGCCCTTCGTTTCATAGGAAGGATTTTGCACATTTTCTGTCTACTTTATAAAGTTATTATAAGCTGAATAGGACTCAGGTGTGTGGATAGTACACATACACTACATTTTCCAGCCACTCAGCTTGGCTGTTGTGAATAGTGCTGTAAGGAACACGGAAATCTGTTTGAGATACTGGTTTCAATTCTTTTGGATAAATACCTGGATGTGCTATTGCTGGATCATGTGATAGTTTTCTTTTTAATGTTTAAAGAACCTCTCTACTGACTTTTTATGGCAGATGCACCTTTTTCCATTCTCACCGAGAATGAACAAGGGTTCCAATTTCTCCATCATACAGTTGGTGGTTTTTTTTTTTTCTTTTAATCATTAGTCCTTTTGATAATACCCATTCCTACCGGAGTGAGATAATATATCACTGTGCTTTGCGTTTGCATTTCCCTATGGTTAGTGAGACTCCGTATTTTTTCACACAGCTGTGTTCTTTGAAAAAAAGATTCTGCCATTTTTAAAAGTCTGGTTATTAGTTGTTTTACTACTAACTTTAGGAGTTCCTTATGCAGTTCAGAAATTCGCCACTTTTCATATAGGGTTTCCAAATACGTTCTCCAACTCTGTACAGACAGCTTAAAATGTAGAGTAGTGGAATATTACTGTAATGGAATATGATTCCACCTGAAAAGAGAAGGAAACCTCACAGGATGCCTCACATGGTGACAGTCACGAGCAGTGCACTGAGGGAAGTGGGCCAGTCACAGAACAATCCTGTCCTATCCCACTATGTGACATACCTACAACAGTCCAATGCATGGAGTAAAGACAAGAATGGCAGTTAGCAGAGGCTGGGGGAAGGGAAAATGAGGAGCTGTTCAACTGGTATAAAGCTTCAGTTTGGACGAAATGAATTAGTTCTAGCGATTTGCTGTACAACACTGTGCTTACAGATGGTGACACTATATTATACATTTCAGTCTCTGTTAAGAGGGGCTTGGGGTGTACAGCAGTTGAAAAGCACAAGCTTGGCATGTACAAGGTGTGGATACAACTCTAGAATCAGAAAAGGAAAGAAAAAGCTGTTAAGAGGATAAAACTATGTTAAGTGTTCTCTCCATGATAACATAAAAATAAAGTCATTAAAGATCTTTAAGTGATGGGAGGATTTGGATGGTTGTAGCTGAATTTTCAAAACACCACTTTGGCTGAGATGGTAAGTAGATTTCAGGGATACACTGATGGGGGAAATGAATCAGACAATTATTTTCTCTCATCCTGATTAGAATTCATTGTTCCCACCAGCTTACTGTAAGAGTTTTAATAATGGCTTATTTTAAAAATATTCTATAGAGACTGGGACTGAGAACATGCATAGAGAAACTCTACCACTCTCTCACAGAAAAACACATGCACACGTATATAAAAAGCATGTATGCTAACTACAGGTTTCCATTCCCTTTACAAAGCTGACCCCCTTGGATGAAGCCGCTAGGTCAGACACTTTGAGATACTTTTCTAGTAGTGAAGTTCAGTGCTCATTGATTATTTATAGGCTACACTGAATAAGGTTGTACTGAGAAGAGGAAACCACCTGGTCTAAGGGGTGATTGCAATATTAATTAGAATGTCCCGCAAAACTGCTCTTGAGTGATTGCTGTTTACTACATTGTCCCCAAGTGTCATCCAGGTTGCTGCATGCTGCAGAATTTCTTTCTCTTTTAGGCTGGATAATATTCCATCCCAGCACTGCAGGCAACTTACTAAGTAATTTAATCTTTGTTGCAATCATGCATAATAATTCCTATGTATGTATGATCTCATTGTATGCCCAGCTTCATTGAGATAATTCCCTAAATTATAAAGGTGAACCAAATTTCTGCATTTCATGGTGGATGGCAGATCTGTACTTGGCTATGAAAAAAGAATTAAAATGGTTTTTAGGTTGCTGTCTGCCTCTCCCTTGGGTCCTTACTGACAGTATATGGACACAGACTATTTGGCTGATAGAACTTTCATAGTTCAAATGTACACTATTATTTTTACTTTTCTAGGGGGAAGCAAAGCACGTTTTTCTTTACACGTTTTAGCTAGGTTTATTTTCTTGCTCGAAACATTTTTAAAATGTCAATCATTAGAGTTCACATCTCCCAAAAGCCACATTCAACTCAGTTGATACAAGAATCTTTCCTTTGTGCTTAAGACCATCCCGGGGTCCTCTTTTAAGATGATGTTAATAGAGCTACTCTCTCCTGGTCTCCTGGTGCTCAGCTTCAGCTGACCATGAGGACCCAGAGGCTGGTAGCTTGTCCACACCTCTGTCCCTTGCATCCAACTCACCAAATGTTTTCACTAATAGTTAAAGGGCTTTGTATTCCTCCTCCTCTTTCTTTTCTTTAGGATAAAGTTAACTAAGTGGGAAAGACCGAGTCCAGTGTTTTTATTCCTCAGATTGTAATCTCATTTATTTCCTCAAGAAAACCAGCCTTTGAGGGCCACTGTATTGCCAATTGCGCTCTACATTTAACTTGTGCCACAAAGTGTAACAACAGAATCCTGAATTTCATGCAGTTAATTAAAGTGTTCTCTTGCTTCGTGAAGCTAACAATAGCTAGCATATTTGAATTGACTTAAGTTGAACATACAAAATAGTTAAGGGTTCTTCTTTTACTCTCTCCTTTTATATTCTTTCTTGAAAAGCAAAACAGTCAGCAAAGTATATCAGTGCTAAACTTGCCATTCTTTTTAATTTCTTTATTAACATGTTGACCACTTTAGATTGTAAAAACAAAAATAAGAATTTTAGAAAGATTTAAATTATTTTGAATTCATATTAAATATTGAAAGTATTGAAATACAGTTTTTTGTCTAACTGTGGCTTTTTCCCATTTTTCAAAATCACCAGCAGTGTTTCTCTGTTTTTTGAATCCTGTAGGCTAAACGCTTTACGACAACTTCAGGTACCCTTCATATGGTCACTGATCATGACATAATATTCAAATCCACTTACAGTTCCAAGGGAAATAAAAGCATTTCTAATCAATACCTTACTTTTCCACTGAGTTGTCTTCTGGCTGATAAAACTGTCACTGCAATTATGTTTTTATTCGTTTGAAATGGGGTAGACATCAGTAGCATTCTGTGATGGACACACCCACATACACACACACACACACACACACACACACACACACATAATATAATATTCAGCTAAGAATATTATTACCTTTGCTGTTAAATATAATTTTATTCATAATAAATTCATAAACACATGTATTTAATATGAAAATCTTTCTTGTAGATGACTAAACGCTTAGAAAAATTACCTGACCGGGATTTGTATCAGTTGATATTAAAGTAAATGAATAGCTTGAATAATTTGCTGGAAAAGACAAAATGAGGATAAAGGTTGCATCTTATAAGACTAAGTATATTAAATATGCTTAAAGCAATTTCCCATGTATCAAAAAATAGTGTAATCTCTTGGTTCTATAAACATTCTCAGATGATATTACAAGGATCTTGGAAGTTTTCCACACTTGTACAAATGCTACACAGTGAAATTAGGCATAATATGCCATCCTTTATGTAAAATTATAGCTGCAAGTAATAAAGCTCATTTCCCATAAACATTTATGCATTCTTTTGCAGCTGATTTTGGTTTGCATCTAAGCACAACTGGCAGAGTCTGGGCAGGCACTGCATGAGCAGAAAAAACCTGACAAGGGAATGACAGACAAGCCTCTGCTTAGTTCGGATTTGTAAAATAAATTAAAAAGAGCAATCTGAAGAGTTTATTGATTCCCCGCTTTCTAAGTGACACCTCCCTCTGCGGTGTTTTTGTTGCTTGGAGCTACCCGTGCCTCTGAAGCATAATCCGTCTATTAAAGGCTGTTTGCAGAAGGGAGACAGACCTTCCTCTCAAACTATAACTTCCTTCATAAGGAAGGGTATGACGTAGATTCAAAAAGTGGCCTTTCTTTTCCTTCAAAATTACAGTTTGCACAAAATTATTAGAGAGTGATCTCAAATGGAGCTATATGATAATTGAGGGAATCAGGAAATTGAGCGAGATCTCATCTCTAAAGCTGTATAAAAATGCTCTGAAAGTTAGCATGCAATTAAAAATGCAAGTTGGGTAAATTGACTTTAAAATAATGTTACTTCTTTCTCCAGCAATTTCATATAATATTGCTGATTTTCTATATTTTATAAGGTTTTAATTTGCATGTAGTGAGTGCTACTTGAAAATACCCTACAAGGTTAAGACTTTCATGCTTTCTTTGTATTTTCTTAAGTATATATATGACCTTGTATATTTAACAAACTTATGCAATATATTTGTGTCAACTCAGAGAAGTTTGATTTCTAAGGAACTAAAGGAAGCACAGGCTTTTCCTTCTGAAAGTATCAAGCCATATTCTGTCCATTACCTGCTAACCAAGATGATTTGCAGAAGGTGTGAGTTGCAAACAGGTATTAATAAAAATATAAAAAAGGAAGATCAAATTGTTCCTCTGCCTCCTTGCCGACTGTGACCCCGTGCAAATTACATAACTTTCCTGAGCCCATGTAAAAGTGGCAAAGTAAAATTAATCAATTAAATCCCGAAAAGTCTCTATCTTAGTGGAAATGATATATGAAGCATAATGCTTGGTTAAATGCTTTAGCGAGTGGGTGAATGAGAAAATAGGGGAAATTTTGATAAGACATTTTAGAAAGTATTTTCATTTAAAGAGAAAAGGAAAAATAAAAAATACTCCTCAGATAGTCTCAATAATCAGGTATACAGTACATAGAAAAACTAAGCAGGAATGTATGGATGTTTGTGTCAGTCAGTGGATATCTGGTAGAATCCAAGACATGGAACTTTCAGCAAATCTTAGCATTTTTAGAATTTCTAACATTATCTCCTTGGTTCTCTGTTATAACGGCCCCGAGTCAGGGTCCATGCTCACTCTGCTGGACTATCTTATCAAAATCACTGACCTTGGGCTCTTATTAGACTTTCATTTCCGGTAAGGTTGTGCAACCCAAAGAGGTTTTGAAAGGTAAGCTAAAAACTGGAAATGTTCTCCCATATTTGAATACAAAATCATCAGATATACTGAGGATAAAGGCAAATTGTATAGCCTAGGCTGTATAGGTAAGAAAGGAGGCAATTAACAAGATTGAAACCTGACATGCACGATGGATTTTATAATGACTTTACTGATTCGAGGATAGAAGACTCTTGCTTATCAGTGAACTCTGAATCATCCTAAGCAGAACTTCCACATATATGAAGCGAGTATCTCATAAAAAGCTTAGGGCATAATGTGAGGGTTTGTTTCTTATTTATTTTTACTTCTCACTTATTTTGTTTCATTTGCACTTTTTTTTTCTATCCAATTTAACTAAGTATTAGATTGTTAGTAATATAACTCTCTTAGATAAGTTTTGTGCCATTTAGTTTTCAGGTTTTGGACTTTAATTATGAATAAAGTTGTCATTATCAGGGATTTTAGGGAGACGCACATCTGACTGATAATAAACTTGAAATTGTTTAAATGTGTATCAGTGAATGTCAGTAATGCACAGTTCTCTGCAGTAGCTGCCAATTGCCACAGACCTGGCTATATCTTAGTGATCTCTGCCTTCAAACCATGTAACTCTTTGCCCATCTCTCAGTGACTAGATTTCCCACCACTGATTCTCTTCTTCAAGAAGTAAATTACAGCAGACTGATGTATTTTCATCCTTACCATCGGTTTAGTCAATTACCATTTACTGAGCATAGTGCCAGCTACTATGCCAGTTATGAAGATGCAGCTATGGAGAGAGAGATTTTTTTCAGGTCTATAAGTGGTTCTTCTCAAAGAACAAAGAAAGGTTTGAAAATTTTAGTGAGGAAATTCTAAAGATTACAAACTAAAAAAAAAACATGCATTTTGTATAAGCACTAGAACACTCACTTTAAAAATACAATCAATGATAAATAAGGTTGTCTTTCTGTCTTAGTTACTTTTCTCATTGCTGAGACAAAATACCAGATACCAAACAAAGTAAAAGGAGGAAAGATTTATTCCAGTTCACAATTTCTAGAGGCTTCATTCCATAGTTGTTTGGCTCCAAGGCACAGTGGCATGGCAGAAGGACATCACAGAGGAGAAATAGTTCATGGCACACAGAAGGCAGGAAAAGCACAAAGTGACAAGCAATAACCTCCGGAGCCCTCTTTCTGTCCATTATATTTTTATATATCTTAGGGCAAGTAGCATTCTATGTACCCTAGGGCAGGTTGTACTCTTACTCTACCTTTATCCAGTGCTGGAATTATGCCAAGCCAATCAGTGAACTAATTTAGTAATCACAAACCCTTGATTCCAGAAATATACATTTAATCCCAGCATCACCCGCTGTAGATCCAGCCACCTCTGAGAGGCCCATCTCTCACTGCGCCAGGCTTTGAGGGGGCGTCTGGACACAAACCAAAACATTCTCAAATTTACTTTAATATAAGCTTGAAATTACTCAAATATGAGTATGTTTTATTTCATGATTCTGAATAACATTGATTTTTTTTAAGGTTTCTGTCATTAGTAAAGATAAATCAGCCAAACCTCCCTGACTTAATAAACTGTGATGCTAAGGCACTATTCTGTCTCTTTGCTTTTCTTTTTTTTCTTCTTTTCTTTTCTCTTCTTTCCTTTCCTTTCCTTTCCTTTCCTTTCCTTTCCTTTCCTTTCAAAAGGAAACATAGTATGAGTCCAACATTTCAGGACCATAATTTGTATTTTTTCAGAGTGCTATAATAGTTCTTTATAGGTCAATATAACAACAATATGGGTGGTTAAGTTTCAATCAATGGCACAAAATAATCTATTACTAAATCACTGAGCCACTGGATAAATGTTGCCCTTTCCAGACATCAATTTTCATGGTGAACACGTTTTTCATTTCTGATGTACATCTTAATATTAAGACACTGCTAAAATATCTTCAAGCATTTGGGCTGTATCCTTGAAAAACATGAAAACCTTGTGAAGTTCCCATGCAAAAGAAACAAGTGAAACATTAGTCTGATTAATCTCATGTCAATTCAGGGAGGTAGAGGTTACTATTTTCCCAACTTTACCAATGAGGAAACTGATGCCCAAGAAGATTAAAAAATGGCCTACCACAGAAATAACGTTCCAGTGTAAGCAATGCGTGTCCAGATTCTTTGATTGTGTGCTTTATGTGAAAATGTTCCAGATGTTTTCACAATGTTATTTCACTTTTATGCAATATTTGCTAAATGCATGCAGTAGCATTACTCTGCTGGTGGCGATGTTCAGGCATTCTTAAGGCGCTCCTTCCTCAGTGACGCTACAGCGCTTTCCATTCGGAAACAGTCTCTCTGCTCAATGCAGAGGGAAGCACTCGTGTTTTCTACTATTTTTCCTTATCACAGAAGTTGTCCTTATCCATATTTCCAAACTTCTTACAAAAACTCATTTCTTACATATCAACTGATTAATTTTTAGCCAAAGAAAAATACCAATAGTAAACCATGAACGTCCCCTTGAAATTTCAAGAGTTAAGATGATACACTTAATTTTCTAAGTGACCACTGCCAACACTCGATTGAACATCTGTCATTTTCTCTCTGTCTCTGTTTCCGTGTCTGTGTCTCTTTGTCTCTACATCTCTCTCTTCCTCTCCCCTTTTTCTCCCTGTCCCCCTCTCTCTACCTCTTCTTTCTCTCCACCTTTCCTGTCTGTCCTTATCTTTACTCACACACAATATCTTGGCCGAAATAAAATGCACAGCCCCAGAAAACTGCTAGATAAAGGACAAGACAAGATTGTATTCTCTCTGGTCATTATAAGCTGCGGTTGAATAACACTAAGGCCATCTGTACTAACACTAAGGCCATCAATTATACTGGTACGGCTTGAATATCTGTAGTCCTTAAAATTTACATTGTGAAACCTCATATTTAATGTGATGGTTTTAAATCCTTTGAGAGGATATTAAAGTGTGGCTGTTCCACCCTCATGTATGGGATTAATACCCTTATACAGAAGCCTAATGGAGTGTGCTTCATTAACAAGACATACAGAAGATGTCTTCGATGAGGAAGAGGTCCTCACCATACATGGAATCTCTTGGAGCCTTTCTCCAGGATTTCTTTGCTTTCAGAACTATAAGTAATACATTTTTGTTGTTTATAAGTTACTAATTTTACAGCATTTTGTTACAACATCTTGCATGGACTGATACCAACTAAAAATTTTATGATTAGTCATTTAATTCTCTCTGAGGTCCAGCTGGCTTGATACTAGTCAAGATGTACTGACAAAACCCAAAATGTGTGTTTGAAGATCAAGCAAAGACAACCTTCCCACCTCCTGAATTCTGATCCTGCTGTTCAAGTCCACCTTGCTGTGGCTTGCTGTATAGCAGCGGGGCAAAACTACACAGAACTCCTACCTCATTGTTCAACATTTGAAAGATTGTCTTTCTCTTTTAAGAATTTAAAAATATCTTAGCAATTCTGTTGAACTGTTATACCAAAATGAAGCAGAATTAATGAGAAAGGATAAAAAACCCATTAGAAATGTGATATTAAAAAACTGAAAAGAAAACTCAATAGGCATAAGAACTGAGCACCTGCATTGAAAGTGTTCCTATTTCTGAGGTTCCGATAAAGATTTTAATTAGCTCTCTTGAAAATGGCTGTTAACACTAAAATAAAGATTCCATCACCACTTCCTTTTCACATAGTACTCAAGATGGTCCCAAGTCCCAAAATAGAATTAAAATTCCTGATTAACACTGAAATAAAAGAGTAAAGAAATATAATGCAGGCAATATTACATTAAATTAAGTATATTTTAGCATGCGGGACCTTAATACTTAGTATTCATTGCTTTATACATGTAGCTGAGTTGCATATTTTATTTTTTCCTCATGTGCTAATGTTTAACAAAAACCTAAACGAAAAATATAAAGTTATTTGCAGTAACAAATGTGCCATTATTGAAAAAAATCTCCAAAGTAATGTACCATAAGGACAACAAATGGGTGAAACGTACATAGTTTCAGTATTAAGTAGATATTTAGACATAAGTTCTGCCTTTGCCTGACTTGCCATTTGTGTTCCTACCATACTGAAAGGTGGACAGGACACCATTAAACATTGTTTAAATCTATCACTTATTACCTGTTAAACAACTTGATAACTAATTATAATATCCTCAAATATAAAACTAATGTTAAGTTAATAAGTAAGAAAAGGAAACCTTATTTGTCAAATGCATGATCATTTTAGTTAGAGAACACAAATAATGGAAAATAGTTTGAGTTAATTCAGAAGATGGAATTTGCAGCAGTATTATTTTTACGGTCAAGGTGACTTCCAGAGACATCACGTGAATCTTTGCACAGAACTGTGCCACAGAGGAAACAACATGTGTCAACGCTGTGGGTGGAGGTGACATGCAATTTAAAATGTCTAATTACAGGTTTCACCTTAGCCAAACATCCTGAAAGATGACACAATCTAATTGCAGATTAATATATTATTTCTCTAAGGCCACAGATGAAGCAGCTAAAGGAAGTTCCTCTCTGATTTCCTAAGTAGTCCAAGAATTCTACTACATGTCTTTGTCTGCTAAGTAAATATGAATATTTCGCCTACATGTCACTGACTCTAAAAGACACCTAATTAAAATATTAGTGGGCAGAGATATATCTCTGGGAATTCTTTTTGACATTTGAGGAGTTTGAAAAGCAGTTCTGGCAGCAGGTCCAGAGTAAACCAGATTAGAACTAAGGAAAAATCTGATCTATTCACCTTTTCCCTTCCCTCCAACATGCTCCTTCTGTTCCTCCCCACGCCCCACCTTCTTTCCTTCCTGGGATGTTTTATGAGCAAATGTAAAGAGCCTTGTTGCCCTGGCGAAGTAGTATCAGTGTGTTTCCCAAACTTACTGCTGTGCTTTGAGTTTTCAAATGTTATCAAAATTCATGTTTGATGAATGCCTAAATTCTCTCAGACTTTGCTTCTGCTGGTTTATTCCAACTTATATCACCTCAAGACAAACGCCTAAACCAATTTTTGAAACAGATACGATTTTAAGATTTAATAATGATGGTGCTGTGCACATAGTATGGGTGGGTCTTCCCATAAAAGCATCTCTACCACTTATAGTTTGCCACACTTTATGCTAGAAATAAAAAAAGAACCAATTGCATGGAAGCCCCCCAGGAGCTGTAAAGGTAACTGTTAGAGATGCACGACTGCATGAGAAAAGCATGTCGTGTGGTCATTGTGAGGACTCCCGGTCTCCCGATTCTCTGTATCATGCCCGCCTATTCTCATACTCTGAGATTTTCTAAAGTGCTAATCTGTTTCACTTATACTACTAGTTTACCTTAGCTAACTGAAAAAAGTTTGTGTTATTATTTGTTTTCTTCTTTTTTGTAAGAATCTTTTCTTGATTTATGTCCTATACTAACTACATTTTTTTGTTTTTTTGAGACAGAATCTAGCTAGGTAGTTCAGGCTGGGCTTGAACTCATATAGAGCCCATGCTGGCCTCAAACTTACAGCAGTCCTCCTGCCTCAGCCTCCTGAGTACTGGGATTACTGGTGTGCACCACCATGCCTGGCTCTGAGTAACTACTTTAAAGATATCAATGTACACACTGCAATAACTATGGTCATTCCCCTATTATTTGGTTGTGAAATGTTGACTTATGTTTTCATAAAAGAAAAAACAAGTAAAAGAGAGAGTAGTATAATGAAAACAAAGCAAAACAAACTTTCTCCAGCTTCACAACTTTAGATACATTTACTCATGCACCACTTCCTACCGCCCATATTTATTGTGTCCCTGATATGTCATTAAAGGCTGAGAGCACAGGGATGAAGAAAACAGAATGCTTTGCTCCTAGCAGTAGCAGAGGAAGTAGCCTATCTATTTAACTATAATTATTGTGAGCTAAAAATTAGCATGTGTTTGCCATTTCCATACTATTTTTGCATTTGTTAATCTAATTCTGATGTGCTTTAAATAGTTTAAGAAAACAAAAATAAAATAAGAAGAACAACAAAAACCCTGCAGCTTACAGGATGTAGTTTAAACAATTTACCTAGGCTTCACTTAGGAAATGACACAAATATTGGTCTCTTTGCATGAATGACAAAGAGGTATGCCATATGCTGAACACCTTTGTAGAGCAAAGGCCATTTTACCACGCCAGAATCTACACAGCATTCATTCAGCCATTTCACCTTTTTTTCCTGGTAGGAAAGGGGAAAACATAAGGGGGTTGTAGGACTATAGCGATTTTATCAGGCTAACACCTGACAAAACTGCCATCTAGGAATATTTCAGAACAGGCAATAAATTAATGGTGACAATAATACCTCTCAGTATAGCTATTATATAGTATTTGTCTGAATAGAGAATGAGTCACAGCATCCTGACATCCATGCCGAATTTGAGACAAATTGGAGCTAGCATTTATAGTACAATAGAACCCAAGACAGAGGCACATGAAGTCCAGGCTCTTTAAATATTCTGTAAATAATAGCTCCGAGAGGCACAACTGACAATGAGCAGAGGCTGGATGATGAGTCATGAAGTAGTTTAAGTAAAATCCTGCCTGATTCAGTGCTTTGTTTTTAAACCACCTGCATCAGTGTCTGTCGGAGCAGCACATGATCAAATTGTTCTCACTTGTTTGTTTTTCTTCTCTTTTTTTCTGAAAAAAGCAGACAGACTTGCGAATGATAAGTTCTATTATATTATGCAACAGATGCCAAGCTGAAGCACTGAGTATTGTGCAATTCTGATTATCTGCACTTTGGCCCAGCATTTAGTGCCAGGCGATGTTAAAGAGCAGGAAATACAAGATGATTGAACTTCTCGTGGCTGTGGGTTTTGTCTTCATAATATCATTTTGGTCTTTGTGGTTTGGAGAATTCATTTTTCCATCCTTCACTTCAGGAGTCCTCTCTGTTTATCCCACCAACCAGTTACCAGATGCTGTATCAACTAAGCTAATTAGTGAAGTCTCCTTCAAAAGCTGGTACTTGCTGAGTATGGTCATTAGAACAGACAGAATTGCGGACCTGGGAGACACAGCGACACACAGGCACCAGTAAGCCTTCTCATAGCCAGATCACTGGGGGGGGGGGGGGGGGGCATCGCGGCTGCACCTAGACAACAAAACATCCACTCAGGTGGACATGAAAATCTGGTCATTCATCTGTTTCAAACATGATGCCAAACAGTGGGTTGAATATCTTGTTTACTGCACTGCCTCATAGAATGACAGTCTTCTTTTAATGTTAGTCAGCCATTTTATGTCTTCATAGAGTTAAAAGCTAACATCACATATTAAGCGATAGACTTTAACGGCTCTCTTCATCTTAGAAAATTCCAGTGATTTTAAAACGTATCATGCTAAATCCTAATTATTATTGCCTTGAGGAGTGGAGTAAGGGCCATTCTCAGAGCCTTTTTGGTAGAAGCCCAGCTATCTCTGCATTCTCACTCTGTCTGATATTTCATTTGCGTTCATTCCTTGCTCACGTATCTTTCCCATGCGCCACATGAAGATGCTGTTATCCACTTCATGAAGACAATGAACTTATGTCTGATATGTTTTCTATTCAATATTAATCTAGTACATTATAATTTCTTCATAAGTTTCATTTAGTATGTAAGCGAATGGAGCTCCTGGTCCCAGAATAGACTGACATTTAGATAATTAGAAAGCTTATTCCACAGAAGAATCTGCTTTGTAAAATGTTGTGTCTAAGGCTTTATATATTTATTCTTTTTTTTTTTTTTGTCTTTTTGAGATGGGGTCTTGCTATGCAATTCAGGTTGGCCTTGAGCTCCCTTTGTTACCCAGGCTGATTTTGAACTCACACCAATCCTGCCTCAGACTCCCAAGTGCTGGGATTAGAGGTGCACATCACCATTTCCAGCTGAGGCTTTATTTTGAAAACAATGGGATTACTGAATTAGAGAATCGGGTCAACACACATAAAAATCTAGATTTAACTGGTAGATTTACCTTACATAGAGAATTACCTTATTTCTCATCCAAACCATCTACCTCCAATACAATACAAAAATGAGTTGAACATGAAAGCCTTATCTTTTGATGCCCATGGTGATGTTGCTTTGTGCTTAAAACTTAAAAATCTAGAAACCCATCATTACTCTTGGAAATATTTGACCATTAATCCCTTTGGTGATCCCTACAAATACTGCTTCATATTAGTCTAAGCAGCCACATTTCCTGTTAAGAATCTTAAATGAAAAACAGGGAGCACAATTTTTGTGTCCTTTGAATAAATGAAAACGGGGTTGTGGTTAAGGAAAACAGCTCAAATTGTCTGATTAAAAGGACAATCTACTTAAATAAAAGCATATATATTTGAAGTTACTTTCTTGTGATTTGTTGACCTGGGAACATCAAAAAATCATTCCAACACAACTGGTTTTCAATATTAACTTTGTCATTTACTATGTGTCTTTCAATACTTTTCTCACAGTGTTCTGAAACAGGCTGTCCTGTGCTGTAAAATGATGCTGGCAATTTCTATAAACAAATGCTTCTAGGATGACATGAGAGAATTTGTTTTATACCCTTAACTGAAATCAGTCCCTTTCCCATTGCTGAGTCTTTGCAAAAAGTCTGTCAAAATGTACATTCCACTACAAGGGTTTATACTGCAGCACTGTTTGTTTACTCTTACTACATGGTTGCTTATAATATAATATGAAAATATGGTCCCCAAAACATTACTGTATTTAACTGAATTATGGTAAATCCATTTAATAAAATACATTATAAAGTACATTCAACTGCATTCGTGTAGCATGTTTATGTCTTATATGTTTGAGTAATAGCACATTCAACAGCATATTACATAAAAATGTCACTAATGTAAAATTACACATTTATATACTGTATCACCAGATGTTTGGAAAGGTTCACACTAAACTCTTCACTGTAGTTACTTTGTGGGGTACAATTCCAGGGAATCATTTAGAGTGAGTGAAAAAGCCTACCAGCTTGAGAATTATGATTAACCAAAATGCTAAAATATTTGCAACTTTCAAAAAGTAAATTATTCTCCTGCTATTTACAAACATGGATTACAACATTCATTTCATCTTCTTTTTTTCTGTCATCCTAGGGATTGAAGCCAGGACCTCTTGCCTGGTAGCCAAGGGTTTCACTTTGCCACTGAGCTATATCCCCAAATCCTTCCTTGTGTTCTTTCTGTTAAAAGTTAGGGCAAAATGCATATGCTAAATGGTTCATAGTTGAGATAACTTGATATAATTGAGGTTGTTCATTTTTACATGTTTCCCCCCTGTTTGTATTTTCAAGTGAATGACCAGGACCTACCTGTAGTATTCCCTGGCTTTTCTTTTCATATGCTTATTTCTCAATGTACGGCATAAGCCAAAAGGGAAGAGTTGAAATTCTATTGTATTCTCTCATTCAGAAATAAATTTCTCTAGCTGGCCTGTTTGAATTTTCTTCTTCTAGAAGATTTTCTGTTATAACCTGCCTTGAGTTCTAGTGTCACAAATGAAAACTCCTTATAGAAGCCTTAGAACCCCTTTTTATCAGCAACAATTTTATAATTACATTAGTTATAATTATGTGTATTATAAAGTAATTATATATGTTCATATATATAATTTCTGCTCTAACAAATCTTGGATATTTTCTCTAGCAGTAACACAGAAACTGTTTTGATTGTCTATTAACCTCTGGAATACACACAGTTAAAAGTAAATTATAAATGAAATGTAATTGAGGACTCAAACTGGATATTTATTAAGTTTAAAAGGCTGAACTATATTACTTTGTGATAACTATTACCTTCTACACTCACTTGGAACTCGCCTGAAACTAGTGCACATATTTTGCTTGCAATCACAACCCCACACAGAAATTGACTAGTATTATCTTACAAAACAATAAAAGCTGGGGCTGGGGAAATAGCTCAGTGGAATAAGCGCCTGCCTAGCAGGTGCAGGATCCTGAGTTCGATCCCCAGTACTGCCAAAAAAAAGAAAAAAACAAAACAATAAAAGCTGATTTCACACTAATTATTAATGTAGATACCTTGACTATCAACACTATGCATTTTTCAAAATTCTTATATTATTCCATAGCAATTCTAAATTATCCCAGTTATCTTCTACAGTAAAACCACTAAGGCACACTATGTAATTTGTATCTCTGGTTCCAAAACTATTAGTCCAAGGATGTATTATGTTTTCCTATAAATGTAGGCTTTGGTTTGGAGACAGCCAACAGCCAATTCCTAGCCACTGGTATAATGGCAACCACTGAACACAGTAGGACTAAACAAAGAGAGAAGTGAGTAACTCTGAGGTACTTGAATTTGAAATTTGCTATAGTTTACCATAAGGGACTTACTTTGTTGCTATAATGAAAAGTTAATTTAATTTAGAATTTTATAAGAAACGTTCATGGGAGGCATCGGAACTGGAGACATAATGCATTTAGGATTGAATGTGTTATGTGGAGTCACTTCAAGGTGACAATGCAAGCACTGAGTGTCCAGCAGTGGACAAAGCATGAGGATGCCTATCACTTAAGACACTAACACATGCCGCCTAATTTAAGATGCTCATACTTCTGAAAGGCCAATGAATTCTTGACCAGATCAGGATCTTCAGAAAGTTTCAGTCAAACACCATTTGTCATGCCTTAAATGAACGCAACCTGTACATACATAAATATAATAGATGCAAATTTTATTCTGGGAGACTAAATTAATAAACAGAATGAATCTGTCTTTATTTTGTACAAGTATATAAAATATGCATAAATGGCCAGCAATTGGCATAGGTTATATCTACAGAATGTGTATTATTAATAATAGTATATTTTCATTAAAATATGGGTGATGAACTATGCTGAATACTGCAAGCATCATTACTTTTCTGTCACATATATTATAAAATTTCAAAAGGCAGTAATTAACCTAACTTAAGTGTTTCTTACAAGCCAGCTGTTAATTTTTGGATGAAATAATACAACTTCTAAATTATATTTTGATTAGGAGTAAAGATAGCAATATGACTAAATAAGAAAATTAAATATGTCATTAATTGTAGAAAATGTTACTCCATGACTAATTCTTTCATTTTGAAAGGCTTTAATATAGTGAGTTTTGGTAATATGGACTTAAAAATTATCTGACAAATGATGCCATTCTTTTCCTAATTAAATGGTTAAAACAATTCACAGGGCCTTTCAGTACTATATTTGTATCTTTTCTATAACTACTGTTAAGCTTATCCATCTTCTACATGCAGGATTTTTATTATCCTTGAGACTTTCTGAAGAAACTTGTAAATTTGTAGCTGTTATCTTATTATGCTACTGGCCTATGGAGGTATTTTATTAGATTAACATAAAATGTTTATTAAAATTTCTAAAAGACAGCCTCATATAAAAGTCTTACATTAACTTATTCTTTCATCCATGTAAAGACTCAATTTCTTTGAATCTGATCAGTTTTTAAACTATCTTTGTTGTGATAAGCCACATAACTAACCCAGGGAAAGTAATCTAAGCAATTCTACAAGAAAATTGAAGAAAACACAGAAGCAAAACAAACCAAGTCCTTATTATCTTACAGAGCTACATTAGCTATTTCCCACTCTTCTGTTCCGTTGCCTGGGTAACAGCATTTTAGTACATATTTTAAATTTTTTATCTTGTATCCATTGTTTCATCTGAAGTGAAATCTGTTTTTCCTTTCTGAATTCAGTCAGACTTCTCTAAAGCACAGAGTATCTCACTTGGGTGAATTTCACAGCCTGTGGGAAGGGACCATCACTGACACAAATCGTTTGGCTTGGCTTTGGGAAGAGCCTCAATTCAGCAGGCACTGAATTTTCAATTCCATGTCACGATGTGTAACCTATTGTCAATGCGAGTGGTGTTTCTGTCAGGAAAAGGTTTCACCAGTGAAAATTTTTCAATTTAAAGACACTCTGTTGTTTCCCCATCATCTCTTGGCATATTTTCACTTTGCCAAGATGTGTCTAAAGGCTAAAGAATTGGACAACACGCGAGGGGGATTATGATCCGAAACACCTCTTCTAACAGTTACCTCCCAAGTCCATAGTATTGGCATTTGCCTGAAGACTGGGTTTCCAGAAAGAATAGGAAGAAACCAAACTAGTAGAAGAAATAAACTGCAGCTCCTTTAAGTGTGGTAAAGTGAAGCAAAGAAAAACCTCAAATACCTTAAATGATACCCCATCATAATAAAGCAATGAATTCACTGATAGCTAATAAACAGATGTAAACTTTTATTTTTTATATTTTTTATATTAAAGAGAAAAAAACATAAATAACAATAAAATAGAGTTTCAAAACAGGTGAGTGGTGGAGTTACAACAATGAACACACTGCATATAGGTATCTTCATAGCAGCTATGTAGAGTACAAGATGTAAGCATGATGGTAAACGTTCTAGGAATCAACAACTTGCTTTCAAAAATAGAGGGGGACTCAAAACAAATAAATATTTCTATATTGCATTCTGATCAAATCCAGTGTTTTTATTGCTCAGCTCAATGCTGAAATATTTTAGCAAAAAATATATCTTAATTGGCCATCACATTTGGTGAGCAAATATATCATCAAAAGTATTTCTGTTTTTAATGTACTATTATGGGGACTGTAGAACCACTGAGTTTAGTGTTGTTAAAACTAGTTCCAGGTTTTATAAATGCATGCTTTCATCTATTAGATGTTACTAGAATATAAGTTTCTTAGGAGCAAGAATCTTGCCTTTGTTGTTTCTTCCTGTATCTTCAATAAGAGATCTGACATTCAGCAAATGCTTAGCAAATTCTTATAGAATTCGTAAATCTGCTCCCTCATTGTAAGAGATGATCCTTTGGATAGTTATTCTTACAGTTTCAAACAGTTTTAAAAGAACATTTTAATGACATAAAAACAAAATTTTTGCATTAGAGTTTTCCAATATATGAACTATTTATTTAGTTTTCATCAGCTGCAGTATTACCCACTTGAGTCAAAACATTTTAATGGATATTACTACTTTATAAAAGGTTCATAATGCCTTTGAACAATATTGTATAGACTATTGACATATTTTGAACTACAGTTGCTCAATTCCTTTTCAAATATCATTCAAGACTGAAAAATATTATAAAAAGTAGTAAAATCAAGATGAACTGTGCTCCATTTTATACAGGCAGGGAAGGCATGTTGTTTGTGGGAGGGCGGATAGGGTACTAATAACAAAATGAGTTCAATTGTGTTTTATAGTCTGTATACAAATTGGAAGAGATCTCTCACTAACACTGTGAGAATTGTATCTTCGAATAACACTGTCTAGTGAGTCTGACCTGACTAGATCAGGACCAAAGACTGATGAGGCATGAGTGTCACATTAGCAACACTAATCTAATTTCCCAAACAAAGGAGAGAAGGCTGGCTTGGCACCTTTGTCTAAACATCTCATTAACTAACCTAGAATTCTGTAGTCTTACATAAAAAAATATAGCATATATGTATGATATGTATCAGGACATGTACCCTCTTTCCCCAGAAATAAGACCAAGTATCAAATATCAGGTTAAATAACCCTTAGTTATTGCAGGCTGATCAGGACCACAATCTCCCAAGTGAGAGAATGGTGAAGGCTTAAATAAATGAGACAATGGAAATGACTTCAGGGTTCCAGGAGGGATTAACTCTCTTACAACTTTGATAATCTCTGAGTTTAGCCAAAGGCTTCTCTGGGTAGTTTGTATTTATCTGGTTTTTAGGCAAAGGAGGAGGATACTCAAGAAAATGCAGGAATCCGCAGGACCTTGGGAGAATTTTCCCACATAGTAAATTATGTCAATCAGGAGAACCACCTTATCTTTAGGTTAGTATTTATTGTAGGAGTGTGGAGCCTTCAGCTGCAGTCTCCTTATAGTTAATTGGGGTTGGAGCCAAACGTCCTCAGCTGTGGCCTCATGAGGTATCACAGCTTCACAGGTAAATACAGACCTCGGTAACCAGGAAATCATAGAGGCTTATTTACTTTGAGTCCATTGCCTATCTTAAGACAAGGTGCCTGAGATTGAGACAACTCACAAGTAAACATGGAAAGCTAATTGGTTAATGTTAAATCCAGTTTAGAGCCACTTTGCTCTAAGTAGCTTCAACAATGTAGGTAGAAAATAATCAGTCCTGAACACTAGAGATAAAAAGTGCCAGCCCTAATCAGTCTATTCTTGCCCTACCTGCCATCACTATGTGTGCATATAGGTGTTTTCCTACAAAGAAAAAATACAGAAAAGATTATCCAAGGCTATAAACTTCCAGTTAACCATCCACAGAGGCTCAGTAAGGAAACAAAAATGACATCTAAGTGATTTTACATTTGCAAAAGGAAATAAATGATAAGAAATGAAAATTGACTAATTTATTCTAAAAAAACTCGAGCTGAATTACTATGTTATTTACAAGTTCAGTTTTCCCTCACACACATCTATGGTTACATACCCTTTTAAACTTGCTTGAAAAGTACATTGTCAAGGAAGAGCTACTTGATGGCAAGATGATCATAACAGTCTCATGCACATGTTTCCAGAGTTTGCCAAATAGTAGCAGAAAATTTTACTTGGAATTTGAGTACAATTTCTCTCTGTAACATCTTTTATGAAACTATAAGTCCCAAATGCAAAAATCTTCAATGAGATACTGGCAAAAAGAATGTAGCAAATCATCAAGAATATTGTAAATACCTATAAAATTTTTGTTGTTTTTGCTTTTTTTTTCTATGTTGTTGTATTTTGGGGTTTTTTTGTTCTCTTTAAAATTAAAAAAAATTATACACCATGACAGAGTAGGATTCATCCTAGGGATGCATGGATGGTCCAAATATGTAAATCAATATATATATAATACATTATATTAACAGAGCCAAGGACAAAAACCATATGATCATCTCAATAGACGTAGAAAAAGCTTTTGACAAAAATCAGCACACGACCAAAACCGAAAGCTTTCCTCTAAGATTAGGAACAAGGATCTCCACTGTCTCCACTTTTATTCAACAGTCCTGGAAACTTCAGCCAGAGCAATTAGACAAGAGAAAGAAATACAAGGAACAACAAGAGGAAAGAAAGTAGTTAAATTATCATTATTTGCAGATGAAATGATAATCTACACAAATGACCCCCAAAACTCCACTAAAACCCAGCTAGATTTAATAAGCAAATTCAGTAAGATAGCCTAATACAAAGTCAATATACTCAAAACTCAATAGCCTTCCTGTACACGAATAACAAACTTACTGAGAGAGAAATTATGGAAACAACATTTTTCACAGTGCCATTAAAAAAAATGAAATACCTAGGAATAGATCGAAAGGAGAATGTAAAATTACAGTACTCTGGAAAAGGAGATTGAAATGGATGTCAGCAAATAGAAAGATATCCCTTGTTCTTGGGTAGGAAGAAACAATATAGTGAAAATGACCATTGTTCCAAAACTGTCATACAGATTTAATGCAATTCTGATAAAAATTCCAATAGCATATCTCACAGAATTAGAGAAAACAATCCTAAAATGCATTTGGAGCGAGAAGAGACTTAGAATAGCAAAGGCAATTCTGGGCCACAAAGGCAAAGTGGGGGCATCAGTATCCCTGATTTATACTATAAAGCTACTGTGATAAAAACAGCATGGCACTGGCAAAAAAGCCATAAGACATGAAGATCAATGAAACAGATTAGAAGATGCAGAAACAATTCCAGACGTACTCAGCCATCTTATCTTTGACAAAGGTGCCAAATACGCTCACCGGAAGAAAGACAACCTCTTTAATAAATGGTGCTGGAAAAACTGGCTCTGCACCTTCCAGAGATTAAAATTGGACCTATAGCTCCTACCATGTACTAAAGTATATTCTAAGTGGATCAAAGATCTAAATATTAAAACAGAAGCATTAAGTCAGCTGGAAGATAGAATAGGTAAAACTCTTGAAGACATTGGTATAAACAAAGACTTTATAAATAAAACCCTGATTGCACGGGGAACTATAACAAAGAATCAACAACTGGGACCTCATCTTACTAAAAAGCTTAAAAGAAACCACCAAAAGAGTGAAGAGACAACACACAATGTGGGAAAAAATATTTGCAAGTGTTCCTCAGACAAAGGATTACTATCAAGAGTGTATAAAGAAACTCAAAAAGATCAGATCTCCTAAATTTAAAGACCAAATCTAAAAATGGGCAGATGAAGAAATACAAACAGCAAATAAATATGTAAAATAATGTTCAACATCACTGGTCATTTGAGAGATGCAAATTAAAATAAAACTGAGATTTCATCTCATTCTGGAGAGAATGGCTATTATCAATAAATCAACCAATAACAAATGCTGGCAGGGCTGTGGGGGAAAAGGAACCTTCTCCACTCTTGGTGGGAGTGTAGACTGGTGCAAACACTGTGGAAATTGGTGTGGAAATTATTTTAAAAACTGGGATTACAGGTCTCATTTGACCCAGCTCTTTCCCTGGTGGGTGTCTTTTCAGAAGAATTAATAACATTGTAGCACAGTGATATATGCGCATCCATGTTTATAGCAGCACAATTTATAATAACTAGAATTGGAAATAACCCAAATGCCCATCAACTGGGGAATGGATAAAAAAGATGTGTTCTTTTTATATAATGGAGTACTACTCAGTCACAAAGAAGGATAAACTGGAGACTTTTATAGGTAAATGTTAAGTGAAATAAACTAGATGCAACTTGAGACCACACTCATAAATGAAATAAACTAGATGCATACATGTAAACATCATACTGTCTCCCTAGCTTGAGAAACTGAAAGAGTAAATAGAATCTGTAATGTAAAATAGATATTTTAAAATGGGAACAACTTGCAAAAAGAAAAGGAAACTTGGATGGTGTAATGGAGATTGAAGAAAGGGAAAGGCAAAAAAAGAATATGTATATAGAATTGTTAAGAAAGTTACACTACTAATTTCTGTTAGTTCATAGAAAAGGAAGTTTTGTGCTAATATTGTTTGGACAATTAAATGCCAATACCTTATACTCTGAGTTACTAATTTAAAGATAATAATACACAGTGTATTAACCATTGTTACCCTTCTATTACCTTGTTTTAAAGAAGGAAGGGAAAAATAGGTTTATTTATATACACAAGATAGCTAAGATAATTGCAATACTAGTTTCTGTTGGTTTGTGGAAGGGAATAGTTAATGTTTCTCTTGACCAATTTTGCATGCTTTTATCTGGTAATTGGAACAACTAGTTTGAAAACAACATGTAATAGCCATTGTTGAATTCATACCATCTTGACTGATGAAGCTCTGTAACATTTCTGTCATGTTTTTTATTACTTGTTATTGTCTTTAACTGTCTGATCAGTTTTCATCCTTGCATCTGGTAATATGAGTAACTTAGTTGAAGATGACAATATGTAATATAGCAACCATTGTTAATTTCTCTCATGTTATTTTGAAATCCTGTATTGTTTTTGCATTGTTTGGTTTTTTTTGTCTTAATTGCTGTTATTTTGTTATTGTTTCCTTTTTCTCTTTAAAATTATAAAAAGATCTAAAATTTTAAAAAATGCTGTCATGTCCAAAAAACTAATGAAAACATTTTTTCCTTTGAAATTATTATATATCAATCCCAAGTACTTTTGCATACTGGATAATAATCTCAGATACCTTAGCAGAGGGCTACAATGTATATTAAAATTAATTTTTACCTCAAAACAATTTCTCCAAAATTACAATTAGAAATTGTAAATATTTAAATTATAAATATTTTTTAAATTGGCAAATATAAATAAGCCTCATTTCTGTTTGAATTACATCATAATTTTATTTGCTTTGCATTAATATAGCTTAGCTTCACATTTCCCTCATGATTTGATCACAATATTGTCTAATTTATTACTTTTAAAAATAACCTATCTTTAAAGCAGTACCCTTTTCAAAAGGCATATTTTTACTCAGGAATTTTGCTGTTTTACTTGTGTTCTTAACATTTATCCACCCCCTGCCAAAAGCCAAAAATGATGTCTACTTACAAATAGTACAGAGTACACAGACAAAAATCTGAAGGCTGTTAGTAGCTTGTTGCCATTTTTTAAATAGAACCTATGCAGTGTGTAGTAACTTATTTATCAAAAGTATTTTCAGCTTTTATTGAGCCTTCATCTTCTAGATAAATAAAATTAATCTCTTAACAGCTAAAAAAGTCATTCCTATATTACATATAGCAGGGCAAAGGATAGCATTTGCTAAGATTACTGTTATTTAAACCTTCAAAATGAGAGAAGCCATCCTGGGAGCATAGGGTATATTTTGCCTACATTGAAAATCAACCATCTGTTATTATGTATCCTTTTCCAGAGCATCTTAAAGTTTTTTGTAAAAATAAATAATTTTTCCAATATTATCAGTGTAAAAATGTAAATATATAGATTTTTTAATAGGCTTCTAAAAGATAAATAGCACTGTTTACAAGATATTGCCATTTAAACATTTATATAATACTGCAAATGTAATGGCTATTGGCAAGCAATTCAACAATAAGTTGTGACTGCAGCCTTAGTAGAGTTTCAAGCAAAATAGACCATGGAATACGGCCTTCTCAGTGATGAACAACATTGGAAGTTTTACAAGGTACAAGAACTGTGATTTTAAGTTGTACTGAGAAGTTTTGAAAAGTCATTTAAAAGCAACTGTGGCAATGTTACACTGTATATCTTGTGACTAGAAGGTTAACGTCTGTTTTTCCAAACCTGACATTCCATGTCATTTCTACTGGTTTTAGCATTTGTGTCATAGGCTAAAGAAGTGACCCGTGAGACATGAGGAAGTGAGAAAATCCAATCAGATGTGATGAACAGATGGTAGATGACTAAAGAACCAGGTCTCCAAATGGTTTAGAATCTCCTTATAGATTATCATTACCCTGTGCAAAAGAATTTAGAAAATATTCACCTCTTATTCAGTCAATATTTCTGAATATCTACTCCTACTACACTGCTATAAAGCGAGTGATATGGGACAAAGGAACAGAAAAGACCTGGTCAGTTTTCCTGATGGTTTCACAGAAAATATGGCAAACTTAAAAGGCCATTTTAACTAGTGTCCTTGTATTACATATTATACAACTGCGGTGGAGGGGAGTGAAATGACAAAGTCAGTGAACGCTAAGTGCAGGCGATCACTGAATGAGTACTCAACTATGCTAACACAGTAAGCTGCAGCACCTTTCAGGTAGCTAAAGAGACTTGAGTACATACAAAGTCAGCCACAAAACAAAGAAATAAATGCTTTCAAATAGTGGGACATAGTTCTATGTAAGTCCAGAGAGGCACACAGATAAATTCATAGAGAAAGATTAAAGTAATGTGTACTATAAAGGAGAGACTCCCATCCCCAGGAGAGGCTGGAAGAGATCGAGACAGGTCTTAAGAAAGACTTAGCCTCTGGAGAGCTATGTGTGTTTGGAGAACTGTTGGATTAATTATAATCTTGTGCAAGTTACAAACATCTAGAGACAAAAGTTGAGAACTAATTTGAAGGTTGAATGCCAAGATAAGAAGATAGGATATAGGGTAATGGGAAGCAGTGATGATCTGCATTAATGTGGTTCTTTTGGACGATTAAATTAAAAATTTAACAGAGAATAAAAACAAAATAGAGATCTCAATGAGGACTTGAAGATTAAATTTTTTCATCAGATGTGGACTTTGATGATGTTCACCAGGCATGGTACTGGTGAAAGATTTTGGGTAAATTGATGAACTCACCACAGAGATTCTAAACTTGTATGAAAGAATGCTTGGGTTTGAGGTTAAAAAAACACCCATAGTATGGATAATTCCTCGGTTTGCAGTGACTAGAGGACAGGGCTAGGAATTGTTTTTAAAGAAATATTTTGCAGGAAAAAAAGTGGTGACCCGCAAGTGGCAATAGGGCCTGAAGAGAATGCCAATCCCACGTGTAACCTTCCCTGACCCCTCCCTCCCCTGGTGCAATGAAATAAATGATCTTCACCTTTCTTGTCTCAGCTTGTTGGAAGGTGAACTAATTAGGTTTCTATTAATTCCAGGAAGAAAAAGCAAAATTTGTAAATAAAAACTGTATGGAATGGAGGCCAGAGAATATAAAAAAGCTACTTGTGTAGAAATAACAATCAACAGGAAATATTTATTTTCATAGGACTCTTTAATCTTGACCAATATCAAGGATGGCAAGATTCAGGAAAATATATTATATGATAGTTTGATATTTTGTACTTATTGAAAATTTTCTTTTATCTTTTCAAAGCAGAGTGTGGAATATATGAAACTTCTCTAAGACTTTCTTTAACAATGAAAATAGTGCTATATTTCTTCTAAAGTATTATTTTCACTCTGTCTCTCTCTCTCTGTCTCTGTCTCTGTTTCTCTTTCTTTCTCCCTGTTGATGCTATTAAACAACATACTAAATGGTATGAATCTGGTTGCAGTTTTTTTCACAGAGCACACAATTAAATATTCAACATCACCAGTTAACTTATAATGTAAAAGCACATCCATTTTCACTGTTGACCTTTTTGAAATGAAAAGTATTGTTAGGCTAGTCCACTAATCTAATTTGACACATTACTTTAGGGATTTTGAAATTTACTGATTTTAAAAAAGCTTGAGGAAACATTGCTCTTTTCTTCAGGAAAAAATATATCTAAAATATAAAACTCAACTTCATAGAATTATGCACCATGGAATGGAATTACATATATGGTCTTAATAAGCCAAAATTAAAATAATGCAAACTGTAGATCACAAAGTTTATGGAGAAAGTAATAGCACCTGATCTGGATTTAAGAGATAAAAGATACACTTAAAATGACAAGTTTTCATGGAAGGAGTGATGCTGAGCCAAAATAACTTTGGGGACCTCAAAGAGCTGCCCATCCCCAACTTCATGGGAGCAACGCTGAGCCCCAGACAGCTTTGGAAAAATGCAGTAAGCTTTGACCCACACCCCCTATTACAGGAGCAATGTTGAGCCCCAGTGAACTCTGGAATCCTTGGTGAACTGCAGCCCGCCTCTTCACCAATAAGCAAGTGACACTGAGGCCTGGGGGAATTTTGGGAGCCTTAGTGAGCCAAAACCCATCCTCCCACCATTGTGAAAGTGATGCTGAGCCCTGGACAGCTTCAAGAGACATGGTGAGCCACCCCCTAAAACATTCCACTGTCACAGGAGTACACACCCCAGAGTACTTTAGCAGCCTTGGTGAACCATCCCCCATCCCTCACCTATTGCTGCAGGGATGCTGAGCCCTATGGAACCTCAGGAGCCTTGGTTAGGCACACCCCACACTCCAGCTATAGCAGGAGTGATGCTAAGCCCTGATGAAATTTTGGGGCTTTGAAAATGTCAAAATGAAGGAACAAAATGCAATCTCAGCCCTTCAGCGGATCCAGAACAAGTCTAGCAGACACTGACAAAGAAGAACTTGGAAGGCAAACACCTGAAATTTCTGAAATCTTAGCTACTGAAGTAAAGAAACAACTCCATCAAGCCTTAGAAGAAATCAGATCAGAACTAATTTTTCAGGTAAAAAAAAAAGTGACAACATTAAGGAAAGAAATGCTTAATACATATAAAGAAAATACAGATTAAAAACATAGAGGAACATAGAAAAATGATGGAAACAAAGCATGTACAACATAGGAGAGAATTAGAATGCATGAAACAGATTAAAAAAGATAACTAAGAAATTAAAAATTCCACTGAAAGCTGGCAAAACTGCTTGAACAGAACAGAAAATGAACTTTCAGACCTTGAAGACAGCATTGCAGCTAGTGATTGTGAAAGCAAAGATCGATTAAAAAAGCACAGAACCAGGAAATAACAATTCAACAGCTGCAAGATGATGCAAAGAGAAACAACATAAGGCTGATAGGTGTCAATGAAACAGAAGGAGTCATTATGGATGGCATAAAAAGAATATTCGCAGAAGTAGTAGCAGAAAATTTCCCAAGCATGGGAGAAGAATGTGACATACAAGTGAGTGAGACATATGGAATTCCAATTAGCCATAACCAAAATAAATCTATACCTAGACTCATAACAATCAAGATCGCAGAAATTCAGCAAAAGAACAGACTATTAAAAGCTGTTAGAGAAAAGAAACAGATCATTTATATAGGAAAGCCCATCAGAATCACAACATATTTCTCAACAGGAACAATCAAGCCAAGAAGAGTTCAGAGTGAAATTTTTAAGGTCCTAAAAGAAAACAACTTCCAAACCAAATTGATGTACCCTACCAAACTATCTTTCAAAATTAATGGAGAAATAAGATACTTCCACAACAAAGAACAACTGAAGAAATTCACGAACACCAAATCAACCTTACAAAAAGTACTACAAGATATTCTAGAAAGAGGTAAGAAAATGGCCATAACTTCAACAACAACAATATAAAGGAATCACCAAGGAGAGGAAGCAGTTAAACAGAGGGGAAAAGTAGGGTACCAACAGAAGAAAAATAACATGATAAAGATAAGCCAATATATATCAGTTATAAGCATCAATGTAAATGGCCTCAATTCACCAATCAAATGAAGCAGACTGGCAGAGTGGATCAAGAAACAAAATCAAATAATATACTGTATATAAGAAACACATTTAACTCATAAGAAAATTCACAGACTGAAAGTCAAAGTGTGGAAAATAATACTCCATGTGACATGAACCCAGAAAAAAGCAGGGGTAGCTATTCTGTTTGCAAACAATGTTAACTTAAAACCAATAATAATCAAAAGAGATAAAGAAGGTCATTACCTACTTGTTAGGGAAAAACTGCAACAGGAAGAAATAAAAATCATAAATATCTATGCCCAAATACAGAAGCCTCAACCATATAAGACAAATTTTAACAGACATGAAAAATGAAGTAAGCAGTAACATAGTCATAAAAGGGAATTTTCACATCCCACTGTCACAAACAGATAAATCAACTAGGCAAAAAGAAAATCAGCAAATCAATAACAGAACTAAACCAAACTTGTGAACAAATGGACTTAGCAGACCTTTACAGAGTGTTCTACCCAACAACATCAGAATACACATTCTTCTCAGCTGCACACAGGATAGTCTCTAAAATAGACCATATACTATCATAAAGAATATGCTTAAGTGAATGCAAAGGAATTGAAATTATCCCATGCACATTAGCTGACCATAGTGCAATGATTTTGGAAATCACTGACAAAAGAAATCACAAAAACTTCATAAACATATAGAAATTAAATAATGCCTTCCTGAGCAACGAATGGGTCACAGATGTAATTAAAGAAGAAATTAACCAATATGAACAATCAAACAAAAGTTTAGATACAACTTACTGGAACCTGTAGGATGCAACAAAATCAGTCCCAAGAGGAAAATTTATAGTGGTGAATTCTCACATCAGGAAAAGAGAAGGACCACAAAAAAACAAACTTATGCTGTACCTCAGGCTTCTAGATGAAGAAGAGCAAGTCAAGCCTAAAGCTCAAAGAAGGCAAGAAATTATAATGATCAGAGCATAAATTAATGCAACGGAGACTAAGAAAACAATACAAAGAATTAATGAATTGAAGAGTTGATTCTTTTAAAGAATGAATAAAATTGATAAAGCCTCTACCCAACCTTCTCAAGAAAAGAACAGAAAAACTCAAATTTATGCAATAAGGAATGAAAAGGGTGAAATCACTACAGATCCTATAGAAATTCAGAAGATCATCAATCCCCAGTTCAAAGATCTTTACTCTCACTGGATGGAAACACTGAAGAAATGGACAGATTCTGATGTACGTGCTAATTATATAAAGATATAAAGCTGAGCGAAGAAGACATAAAAATTCTGAATAACCAGTATCAGTCAAAAATTTGAAAATGTCATTAAAAACTTACCAACAAAGAAAAGCTCAGGTCCTGATGGAGTCACAGCTCAGTTCTAGAAAAAATTTAGAGATGATTTAATGACAATTCTTCTCACACTCTTTAATGAAATTGAAAGGGAAGCAATTCTCCCTAATTCATTCCTGGAGGCAAATATTACCCTGAAACCAAAACCAGAGAATGACTCAACCAAAAAAGAGTTCTATAAGCCTATCTCCCTAATGAACACAGATTCAAAAATTCACAATAAAAAACTAGCAAGCAGAATGCAGCAAATCACCAAGAAGATTATACACCATGACCAAATGGGATTTATCCCAAGAATGTAGGGATGGTTTAATATATGGAATCAATAAATGTAATACACCATATCAACATGGCTAAAGGCAAAAATCACATGATTATCTCAATAGATGCAGAAAAAGCTTTGATAAATTCCAACTCATTCATGATAAAAACCCTAAAAAAGTCAGAATAGATGGTCTTTACCTCAATCTAATAAAAGCCATCTAGGGCTGGGGATATAGCTCAGTGGAATAAGCGCTTGCCTAGCAAGCGCAGGGTCCTGAGTTCGATCCGCAGTACCGCAAAAAAAAAAAAAAAAAAAAACCATCTATGACAAACCAACAGCAAATATAATACTAAATGGACAAAAACTGAAAGCTTTCACTTTAAAATCAGGAAGAAGACAAAGCTGTCCACTGTCACCACTCCTATTCAATATACTTCTGGAGACATTAGCCAGAGTAATTAGACAAGAGAGCAAAATAAAAGGAATAAGCACTGGTACTCTATACAACCACAGACACTTCTCTAGTAACATAGTATAGAAATGATTCCTTAAAGTATAGCCTTTGGAATAAGGATTGGAAAGAAAGAATGAATTTATCATTTTTTACAGATGACATGATATTGTACATAGAAGACCCCAAAAACTCTACCAAAAGACTTCTAGATTTAATAACCAAATTCAGTAGCATAGCTGGATATAAAGTCAATACTCAAAAATCAATAACAAACACATTGAGAGAGAATTTATGGAAACCACACTTTTCATAATAGCATTCCCCAAAATGAAATAGTTGGGAATCAACGTAACAAAGGAAGTAAAAGTTCTATACAGTGAAAATTACAGTATTCTGGAAAAAAGACATTGAACAAGATTTTAGAAAATGGAAAAATATTCATTGTTCCTGGATAGGGAGAACTAACATTGTGAAAATGGCCATACTCTCAAATTGGTATACAGATTTAAAGCAATCCCAATTAAAATACCATGAGTATACCTTACAGATCTAGAAAAAATATTCCTAAAATTCATCTGGAACCAGAAGAGACCTAGCATAGTTAAAGCAATCCTTGTCAACAAAGGCAAGGCTGGAGGCATCACAGTCCCTGACTTGAAATTATACTGCAAAGCAACTGTGATAAAATCAGCTTGGTACTGTCAAAGAAAACACCTGAGGATCAGTGTAACAAATTAGAAGGTGCAGACACAACTACAGTACTTGAAAGAAGCAACAATGGTATCTCATTTATTGAAAAGTTTTTGCATACCAAAACAAATCACTAACAGAGTAAAAAGAAAACTCATAAACTGGGGAAAATTTGCTTTCCTTCTCTTGAGAAGGTTGGGTAGTGGCTTATCAATTTTATTCATTCTTTAAAAGAACCAACTCTTCAATTCATTAATTCTCTGTATTGTTTTCTTAGTCTCCATTGCATTAATTTATTCTCTGATTGTTATAATTTCTTGCCTTCTTTGAGCTTTAGGCTTGACTTGCTCTTCTTCATCTAGAAGTCTGAGGTGCAGCATAAGTTTGCTTATTTGTGCCCCTTCTCTTTTCCTGATGTGAGAATTCACCACTATAAATTTTCCCTCAGATAAAGGACTTCTGTCTAGAACGTATAAAGAATTTAAAAACTCAGGCACCCAAAATTCAAAGCCTCAAACAAAAAGTGGGCATCTGAGATGAATATTTACTTCTCAGATGATGAAATACAACTGGCAAATAAATATATTCAAAAATGGTCAACATCATTGGTCATTTGAGAAATGCAAGTTAAAACAACCAGGATATTCCATCTCACCCCAACAAGAATGGCCATCATCCAGAAGTCAACCAATAACAAATGCTGAAAGGGCTGTGGGGAAAAAAGAATCTTTTTCTACTATTGGGAGTGTAGATTGGTATAATCACTATGGAAATCTGTGTGAAGATTCCTCAGAAAACTAGAATTAGAGGTCCCATTCAACCCAGTTATTCATTTTCAGGGTATTTTTCCAGAAGAACCGAAAACATAATACTACAGTGTTATATGTGCATCCATGTTTATAGCAGCACAGTTTGTCATAGTTAAATCTTGGAAACAACCCGAATGCCCATCAACTGAGGGATGGATAAAAATGGTGTTGTATTTTTATACACTGGAGTATTATTCAGCTATAAAAAAGATAAACTTGAGGACCTTATAGGTAAATGGATGCAACTATAGACCATAGTCATAAGTGAAATAAATCAGACCTGCATATGTAAACATCATATTGTCTCCCTTGTGTAAGAACCTGAAAGAGTAAATAAAATCCAAAAGATACAATAGATATTGTGAAAGGTAAAGAAATTGCTCAAAGGGAAGGAACAACTGGGATCAAGTAAAGGCAAAAAGGAAGAAAGAAAGAAGGGAAGAAAATACATGTATATATAAGGATAACTGGAATGACTAAACTTCTGATGTCTGTTGGTTTATTGAAAGGAACAGTTAGTGATAAATAAACTATTTATTATGTGGGAAATCCTAAAATCACTGTAAATGATGGCTAGTGTTATGCACATAAAAACAATAACCTCTTTCTAAATACATCTTACTGAGCAGTATTTGCAATGTCCTTGGTAAGTGTCAAAGGTATATCCAAGGTCCTCATTTCTCTCATATAATCCAAAAGCCTGTTTGGAAATTAGCTTAGAGTTAGTTTCTCTTGGAGATCAGGGACTTGGTTAAGTACCAGGAGATCCTTGTAGCTGTGTAATTATTTTGTATCTATTTTAATTAACCACAATGCACGAAACTGCTGAGAGTTCTTATTCTAAAGCCATGACCTAAATGTTCTAGAGTCCTACCTTTTCCCCTGTTAATGCAGTTCCATTGTCTTTACAGGTAAAATTAATACTTCAGATCAAGTATTAGGCAGCATTTGTCTTTGAACAGTGAAATTAAGGGGCTTAATTGTAACAGTAAAGATTTAAGTTTAGAAGCTTTCTTTTTAAGTCCAAAAAGTGACTTTGACCCCATTGTGTCTAGAAAAACAGGAACATGAAAAGCCACATTCTCTTTGATAATGTATGTTCTACATTTGCTTTTAAATGAAATATCCTTTGAAATGCTTTCTTTTACTTTAAACTATTCAACAGTTTATTTTATGTACCAGGTTTATTTTATTTTAGAACAATACCTGATTAAAAGGTTTGACCCGTGGTAGAAATTTAGCAACAGCTATACACAGATTTTAAGGTTTTCCAGATGTGTGAAGTGCCCATCTGTCTGTGCTGTTTGGTAACGGGATGATGGACGCGCTCTGGAAGAAGCAGGTGTTTACACATAGGACACTCATTGTATAAATCCTTAGGGGAACAAAGAACAGCATCAGCCAAAAATACTACTCATTCTAACACTTCTTAAGCAGAGTATCTCTGATTTCTGACAATTTCTAATCTGCTGATCGGTTTTGTCCTCATTAAAGTCTACAGAAGAGGCCAATATGTGAGCTATACAAAGACAGCAGCTGTTCCCATAGTACTACTGTGCAGACCTACACTTCCTGGGTAGCATAGATTTGTGCTTCTGGCCCAATCTGTCAACTTATGAGAAATTATTCTTTAATATGTTATAAGTAAATCATGAATGATGAATCACAGTACTGCATGACACTTGCTTTATTAATGAATTAGTTTTTCTATAATTTAGTACACTCGGAATGCTTATTTGTGTGTGAGTCTGTGGACACATTTTAGGGTCTTTTTTCATTTTGCACCTGTGCAAATAGATGAAGGATCATTATCTCCGATGATATGTCCATGAAGCCAAAATGTAAAACAGGTACTATCACAGCACTGAAACCCTGCAGAAGTAAATCTTGTCAACTGCTACTAATTCATACTTTATGACCAGGTTTCTTTATAGGTAGAGCCATGCTTTTTATTTCTATCCAGCTACTGGCTTTATCTTATTAAACCCAGTGGGAAGGGTGAATCTTCAAATATGGCTCACTGAGTTCTAGCATGATGAGCACTTACTCCCTAATGGCTGTTTGAAGTCTTACGTTCTTTCTGTGTCCCACTTTCTTTTTGGAGAAAAAAACAGCGCTGAAGGAGAGAAAAGTAGAAGAAAAATATGGGAAAGAAGGATAAAATATTGTAGACAATAAAGTTAGAAAGAAATTCATATACAGTCAGAGGATTGGGCTCTTAAGGAAGTCAGTACGAAAAACAGACACATCAGAATTGTGGCTAGAGGTGACTAAGGAGAGGCTGGGCTCAGCATGGAAAAACAGTAGACAGCCCTGATGTCTCCTTAGAGATGAGCAGCAGCTTCAGATTGTACTATAATGAGCACCACCTGCTCCATTGGCCTAGCTAGGCAGGAGATGCATAGGTGGGTGACCAAGATGCCTGGACTGACACCCTTCTCCCTTTCCTAGGATTTCTTTGATCTTTCCATGTACCCTTGCTACAGGACTCATTTACATCCCTACTGGATCAGTATTACCTAGGTGGTTATAACTATAGATCCACAAATTGTCAGACCCATACTGTATCTACACTGTGATTTTTGCTGTTACCCTTGACACAGAACTACCATGGCAATATCCTTTGGGACACCTTGTCTCTCAAGAGCTTTCTTTTAATAAACCTTTCCTACTCTTAACCTGTTTTGTCCCTTGGAATTCAACCTTAGATATTTGGGGCATATGAATTTGGTATGTCTGACATCCAGCAGACCAGAAGTTACAGTATTCCCACATCAAGAGCCGAGACTTCAAGAATTTGTGTACTAAGTAAATGGTGCAAAACAACATTGAAAGGTGAGCAAGAATGAAGGTCAAAATGTAATATTTTCTCTGGGTATGATTCTTTTAAGTATGGTGCTAAAACTCCCAGTTCTATAGTTTTACAGGCACTGTTAACTATTTCACCCTCATATTCCCTCATACAGTCAGCATAACATTAGTAGCATACAACTGTAACGTCACCAGTCACTTCTGCTGTCCCACATGTGACTGGAAAATCACTCCTGATCACCTTGAATAGCATCCAAGAAATAGGTATTAAAGATATTTAGTTCTCAGAGCATTAGGAATTATTAGTTGGCTCTTCTACTTTGAATCATTTTCATCATTCTGGCACTGAAGAATTTCCTCGAAATTACGGCTTTTGGTTTAGGAGATTCTGAAAGGAGAAAGAATTTATAATTATCACTATCTGCTTAATAAGATGGCACAAAAACATCTTTTGTCTTTTATTTCCAGCTTGAAGGTAAGAAGCTGCCAGTGCAAGAACATGGCTCTGCTATATAAGCAGTTGTTTACTATAATTCACCTTTGAATGTTTTTATTGTTGTATTAAAACCACATCCCTTTTCAATTCATCATAATTGTTATATTCTATGAAAGTTCTAGAAATATTATTGTTTTTCTACAATAGTCTTTTGTATAAATCCAATAACTTATGTTTCATTATTTTTTGTTACTAGGATAATATCTAACTTCTACTCAATTTAATGGAACTCAAAGGCCACAAAGACAGTTTCTGAGAAATAAGTAGTGAGCAGCTGAGAGAAAAGCAAAGTACCAACAACACATCCCTATTTCTTCTTCCCTTTCTGAGAGTCCAAATGAGTCACCTCCAGAAGGCCCCCAAGGAAAGGAGCCTGGACAAGAAGTCCAAACTACCAGTTACAACCTGATGCGCTGACAAGTAGCTGCAACGCTTCCTCTGGTTTCCCTAATCTGCAGACAAGCTTCTTCCAACTCTGGGCCCTTGACTTCCAGTTTCTTAGAGCATTTGCTTTAGAAAACTTGTAATTACAAAAATCTTTCCTCCTTTGAAATGTAAATCTTTTGGAAAGCTTCTTGCCAGTTTTATAACCCAGAAATGCCTATTTCAAGGATTTAGGGGCCATCCTTTTGAAATGTAATTATCAGAGAAGGTACGACTCTTATGTGTTTCCCAGTTGTGTGTGTGTGTGGGGGGGGTGGGAGCCTAAACTGCATGGACATGGCCCAAAGCTGCAAAATTATCTGCTACCTTGAAGATGTAAGAAACTGTTCTTTTTGGTTTTTTTGGTGAAAAAAATTAATAAGCGCATGGCCTATCATCATTCACCTCATCCAGCTCTTAAGAACAATTCATTTTTTAGTTTGAGAGGAACACAGTCACACTGAGTTTTGACTTTTCCTTTTTACTGCAATAGCTTTGAAATAAGGAATGAAGTCTTCCTCTCTTGTTTATACAAAGTAGCCAAACTAGGTAAAATTCAAGCAAAAATTTTGTCTGCCTATACTAAGAAACACTGCATTATTTTTAATCATACAGTGAACATGAAAGTTGGTTTCTCATTAAGGAAAAATTAGGGTTAAACATATCTCAAAACTACCTCTAAATATCCCATTTAAAAAAGAAAAAACAAGCAAACAGGTGCATCAAAAAGCCAGCCTATAAGAATGCTACTGGACACTATTACAAAGATGCGATCAATAAATATATATGGAATATATTATAACATATAGTAATATTTTATATATATATATATATATATATATATATATATAGCTTTAAAAAATCTAAAGTCTCCAAGGCGGTGCATCAAAAAGCCAGCCTATAAGAATGCCACTGGACACTATTACAAAGATGCGATCAATAAATATATATGGAATATATTACAACATATAGTAATATTTTATATATATATATATATATATATATATAGCTTTAAAAAATCTAAAGTCTCCAAGGCGGTGCATCAAAAAGCCAGCCTATAAGAATGCTACTGGACACTATTACAAAGATGTGATCAATAAATATATATAGAATATATTACAACATATAGTAATATTATATATATATATATATATATATATATTTAAAAAATCTAAAGTCTCCAAGGCCTAACTTTCATTATCTAGTAGCAAGCATACAAATTATTTGAGCTTCTGATTTTTTAAGGCCAACAAAAACACAGTGGTCCTCAAATTACTAGGAAATTTAGAGATAATGCTCATCTGACCACTACATAGTATAGATGAGGAAGCATATATGTGTACTTTTACTATATCTAAGTAAACACTCCCAATTATGATGCAATGTACACATCAATGCATTTTTGAAAAATTCTCCATTCTT
This sequence comes from Dinomys branickii, assembly GCA_004027595.1. Lineage (NCBI taxonomy): Eukaryota > Metazoa > Chordata > Mammalia > Rodentia > Dinomyidae > Dinomys > Dinomys branickii. The sequence continues at coordinate 116,439 of PVLD010002306.1, read as the reverse complement.
TGAAGGTCAAACTTAAAATTTCTCCTATTTATCTTTAACAGAGTTAACATATATTGTGGTACTTCTATATAATGGAATATTGCTCAGCTATAAAGAAAGATAAACTCAAGGCTTTTACAGATAAATGGTCACAACTAGATACCATACTCATAAGTGAAATAAACAAGACCTCCATGTGTAAGTAACATATTGTCTCATTAGGGTAAGAACCTGAAAGAGTGAATAAAAATTAGGAGGTCAGACAGACATTGTGAAATGAAAGGAACATGCTCAAAAGCAAAGAGCAACTGGGGTGAGTGAAAAGAGAAAGGAAAGAAAGGGAAACTATGTATGTATGTATATACAGGATAGCAACATAGCTGAACTACTAACTTCTATTGCTTTACTGAAAGGAACAGTTAATGATTAATTATTTGATCAATGTTGCATGTCTCTATTTGTTCTCCTGAGAAACCACATTGAAGATATTAATACATAATACAACAACCAATGATAATTTCCTACTACTTTGTCTATAACTCTGTATTGCTTGAATTGTTCTTATTTTGTAAATGGGTGTCTGTCTGTTAATGTTTTCCTTCTTTTATTTTTAAAATAAATTTAAAAAAGAATTAACATAAATAGTGTAGATCTCAATAATTGATTTTGATGATGAAAAAATTTTTCAAGATTGTGTTACTATACATTCAGAGACTTGCCTAGTTATTACATCTCTTTTGTTACTTCAAAGGAAAATTGACTCTTCATACTTTGAAATATTTTGTAAAACTATCATATTTCTAGTTTTTACATATATTGCCAAAATAGGTATAGCCTGCTCTATGATCTAACTAAGGTGGCTGGAGATAAGCATATGCCTTTCAAATGGCTTTATAAGGAATTTATACACGTTCTTCGCTCTAGCAATTCTGAATCTTATGAAGGATTATCTTTTTGTTTTGATTTATACAAATTTCTCTTAATTGATAAGAACTTTCTCCTGGCAAATGTCAAATTAAAATTACTATATAAAAGTATGTGAGTCTTAGAAATGACTAGCATGGCATATTGTTCCCTTAGCTTTCAACAGGGAAGAATAATTAATCCAGTAGTTTTAATGACTCAACCTATCCCACATCCCAGTTTTCATTCTTGTGTATTCTTTTCCCTTTGTAAGGGGGTTCTACTTCTGTTCTGCTTCATAATTTAGTACTTAGCCTCCCTTCTGATGAGTGACATTAATTTTCCCAAAAGCAATAAAATTGAGCTTGCACAAAACACAAACCATGCCTATATTACAGCTGCAGGGCTTAACATACTGCCTGATTCATAGCAGGAGCTCAAAAATTTATTAATTGAATGAATAATTCAGTGAATCAATGAAACAGAGAACTGGTCTCTCAGAAGCTTCTTAGCAGAGTGTCAGCCTTGGACGTTAGAGAGCCTTTCACAAGAAATGCGAGCGTCACCAGGCAATGGGATTTCTCTGTTGCCACTTCCGGAGCCCACTTGCTGTCCATTGTTGTCTTCCCGTCCAGATACATGTGCAAAATTTTCAAGGTGTATAGGCACCATTCTCAGAACTTAAATCTTATATACTTTCAAAATTTTAATGTAATGTTTTCCAAGTCTTGTTTAAACCAATCTAGACTTGGGTAAGTAATGATTTCTGTGAAATACAGAGCAAGATCTGTGGGCCTTTTGTTTTTCATACCTGTTTTAAACATGGACAATATTTTCTCTAAGGACAGAGGATGTGATCTACCACAACACATAAAGTCAAGATTCCATCCATGTCCATGTTCCACCCACCTGTAAATATTTCGCATCCTTGAAACTGCTCCCACATTTGACCTGTTCCCTTAATTTAAGGATTTCTACTCCTCAGTGTCTTGGTTCACTTGCATAGTAAATTCCAAGATACCTTTTCCAAAAGCTGTCGCATCAATGTTTTAATGCATACATTTTGATCTTCAAACTTTTTCACTTCAATTTCTAGGCTTTTTCTTTTCTTTTTTTATTTTAAAGAGAATAAAAAATAATGAAATACCAACAATACGGACAAAAGCAAAACAAAGCAAAACCAAAAATGATACAAGCTTTCAAAACAAACTGTTAGGAACTAACAGTGGTGATTGTATTGCATGTTGTTGTCTCCAACAAAGTTACTCAGATCACCAGATGTCAGAATGTAAGATTGATCAAACCATTAAAGGGAATAAAAAATAAAAAATATTAGAAGCAATACAGAGCTTCACGAGACAAGATAGTAGGAATTTAAGAGTGGTTGTTATGTTTGCATATTGTTGTCTTCGAATTAGTTGTTCAGATTACCAGATATAAGCATGCAAAATCCTCAAAAAATTTAGCATTAACTATTCCTTTCAGTAAGACATCAGAAGTACACATTATCCCAAACTAACCTTCTATATATATTTTTTCCTCTTTCTCTTTCTCTTTCTCTCTCTCTCTCTCTCTCTCTCTCTCTCTCTCTCTCTCTCTCTCTCTCTCTCTCTCTCTCTCTCCTTTCTCTCATCCCAGGTGCCTTCCTTTGAGCAGGTCAATTAAAACACTTGTTATATATGAACAGTGATGCTCTCTGTATTTAATCATTGCTTTGCATAAACAAACAAAGAAGATTTTACTCAAGTCTTTTGCAATAGAAGAGAAGGCCTCAGTTCAGTGTGACTGCACTGCACAAGAAAAGAGAATGTGCTTAGGAGTTGGGTGGGCCAGTGTTCGCTTGTTAAACGTTTCTACCAAAAAGATACCACCTCTCTTCAATTTCAGATATGAAGTAAAACTAATGATGTTTTTCTGTGAATCAATACTTATTTATAAATTTATCAAAAGTAGAGCAAATCAACATATTTTGTTAACCTTATTTTCCATTTTTGTTCTAAAATGTTATGGACTTAGTGCTTCCTTCTACATGAGTAATCACCCAAGATTTTCATCAAGGTCAGGTTTATGCATCAAAAAATCAAAGGCAAAATAACCCCGAGTATGCTAATATTCAGTCTTTGAATACTTCAGATACATTGCTTATAATCTTGAATCTACTTTTAAACACTATTTTTATTATCCATTGACAAATCATATTTTATATCTTGATTAACCACAAAGTGATGGTATGATTTTGAATAGAATATATAATAAATTAATATATCTACTGCCTCAAATATTTCACATTTTTCCTAATGAAAATATGAGAACTTTATTCTTCGTGATATTTGAATACACAGTACTCAATTACTAGCTATATTCATCATGTTGTACAATTAATAAAATCAAAGAGTTTATCACTTGGCATCCAAATAAGGCCTTGTCCCTTCAACTATGATCACGCTATTCCTCTGAACTGTCTGTACAAGCCACCATCCAACTCTCTGCTTTTATGAATTCGGTTCTTTTAGATGCCACCTCTAAGGAAGAACATGCAATATTTGTCCTTCTGTCTTTGTCCTACTTCACTTAGCAGGATGTTTTACAATTTCATTTGTGTTGTTATAAATGACAGCATTTCTTACTTTTTAAAAGCAGAATAATCTCATTGTGCACATACACTCCACTTTCCCATATCCATTCAATCCTTGGTGGATACTTAGGTTGATTGTTTGTTTCACCTCATTATACTTTATTCAACTTTGTACTTGGTACTATTAGTCTTAGCTAGATCAGTTAGATTAGACAGGCTAAAGACTAAAGAAGCATCCAAATTGGAAAAGCAGAAGTTAATTATCTTGATTCACAGAAGATGTGATTTCATGTTTAGAAAATCCTAAAGGTTATCACCAAGAACCTGTTAGAAATGACAAACAACCTCAATGAAGTTGCAGTATACAAATTCACCTTGCAAAAATAACTAGTGTCTCTCCACACTAACAACAAACTCTTCACAAAATAAATCAAGACAACAAATGGATGTATAATACCAATAAAATTTAAGGGACTTAGGAATAGGATGAACCAAGTGGATAAAATATATGTACACTGAACTGTGTAAAAAATGATGACACAAACAAATGAAAATCTCCCCGTGTTCATGGATACTATAGTTTAGATCTAAAATGCCTCCCAGAAGTCCCCTGTGTTTAGAGGTTCAGCTTTTGGGAGGTGGTCAGATCACAAGGCACTTCCTCGTCAATGGATTGAGGCGAGGCCTGATGGGAAGATGCGGTGCTCTGGGAAGAGGAACAGGTAGACTCTGTCCTTGTCCCCAGCCCCCCCCCCCTCCGCTGTCATCCACTCTCTGCTGTCTGCATAGCCTGGGATGAGCAGCTTTCTTCGACTATGCGCTTCCACCACGCTGTTTCTGTCATGGATCACTCTGACCAGGAATTGAAACCTCTGAAACTGAGGGCCCAAATACGTCTCTCCTCCTTAACGTTGTGGGTGTCAGGAATTTTGTTGCAGCAACAAAAAGGTGAGTAATGCAATGGAGTAGGAGAGTTAATATTTTTAAAAATATCCACAGTATCTAAAGTGATCTACAGGTTCAATGGAACCTCTACTGAAGTTTTAAAGTGATTACATATGTGCAATAATTACATAAATATATATTTCAAAATTCATATTGAACAACAAGATCCTAGAGTAGCTAAAGCTATCGTGAGCAAAAGAACAAAGTTGAAGAGACAACACTACTTAATTTTAAGGTTATAGTAATGAAAACAACATGGTACTATCATAAAGATACACACACTGACCAAATAATCAGAATACAGATCTTCAAAAGAATCTGTGAATCTACATATGGTCAACTGAGCTGTCAAGAACACACAGTGGGAAGGGGTTGTCTTTTCATTCCTTGGTGTTGGAAAAACTGGATAACAATCTGCAAAAGAATTAGATTGTACTCATATCTTTTTCTTTTGAGCTGGGGATTGACCCTAGGACCTTGAGCCTGCTAGGCAGATGCTCTACCACTGAGCTACATCCCCAACCTCTTTGACTCCTATCACATATACAAAATTAATTCAAACTTAATTAAAGACAATCATAAGAACTGTAATCATAAAACTACCAGAAGAACACATGGAGGAAAAAAACTGTGACTTTGGTCTAGGCAATGATTTTTAGATTTGATCCCAAAAGAACAAAGTGACAAAAGCAAAGATAGGTATATGGTATTACGGAAACATGGAACGCCTCTGCACACCAAAAGCAACAGTGCAAAGATAGCCTATCAACTGTAAAAATATTTGCAAGCAGTATAGCTAATTAATCACTATAGTGTGTTTCATTAAAAAAAAAAAACTTCTTACTACTCAGCTATGCCATTTCTGGGTATATATGCAAAAAGATTTGAAAGCCATACATCACAGAAACATCAGGATTTCCATGTTCATTACAAAACCACTGGTTTTAATGCTCCAAATCCTGCTTGTTCAGAGGACTCTTGGGTGTTTCACAGCCAAATGGGTTGCTGTTGCTTGAGTCAGGAAGCCAAGTTAGCAACAATACCAAAAAAGATACAGAATGATTTTCACTCATTCTAAAAAATTGCTGCATGGAAGAAACAAAATTTTATAAATTATAAATTTTATTCTATCAATGTACTCATCAAAGATGAATAAGACATAGAAACTGCATACCTTACAAAGAGAAAATTATACTCAACTTCCTTGAAGGGATTTCTTACATTTCTGGAAAGAGCCCAACAGACAAACACATAAAGCAAGCTTGTTTTTTAAAATCCAAATCTGACGAGAGTCTACTCCATCTCACCGTTTCAGTTCTCACCACTCCTCTCTTTTCCTCTCTCGCTAAGGGAAAACTAGAACGTATAAAGCAAATTTGCCCTGTGGATCTTTTTGCTAATATCTGTGATGGAAGACACAGATGACAATTATCAGAAAGTAATAAACTGTTACAGAAATAGTCTCCTGGGTGATCTGAACATGAAGTTCAGCGCGTTTGACATATATCACTGCTCTTTCAAGTAAGATGACTATTAATAAATTGTACCAGCAAAATACTAATGTTCTTTCCTATGATCTTAACAAGTAGTTTAAACTGGAAATAACAGACTTTGAGAAATAGCACCTTCTCAAACTGGATATTAAATTGAAGTCAAATCCAATTCCTGTAATTGTTGGATTCTGTGACTTAGGAGCCATAAGTATAATTTTTCTGGGTTATGCTGCTAGTGGTAATAAGAGACAAAAATTTTACTTAGTAAATTATAGGTGGTTTTTTTGGCCCTTCTCCTTCCCTCCCCAAGTGTGACTCCTTCTTTGAGAAAGGGGTCCTTAGCAACTCTGTAATTCATCCAGCAAACGCTTTTTCAAACAATTGTACAGTGGAGACTGGGTTCATCTAACCACATGCAGACCAGCAGAGTATAACAGCGAGATTGAAAAAATAGATGGGAATAATGTCTATGGCCTAGATATTTCTTCACAGGTGTACTCCTTCAAAGTAAAGGAAACTAAGTTAAAAATATAACGTGACTGCTGGAGACTTCCTCCAAAATCAAATCATTTCTGAGGATCCCAGGAGTGATGCTTGATAACCCTTAGAATTTTGTACATTTAAATGTGACAAAAATTTGCTGTTCTGTAGAATTTTAATGTTTTGTAAGACTTTCTAAGTTTTTGTGCTTGTGAAAGGTTAAAAGGATTTATAGGTGTAAGATGGAATATAAAATAAATAGTTTTCATGTGAGAAATGGTTAAGCAGACTTAAAAGTATGCTCCCTCATCCAAGGGGCTAAAGTTTTGTGTGTTTTTTGTATAATCTTTGATTTTCATTACTAAGTATTACTAGGAGTCCAGTGAGTTATTGGAGTCAGCCTACTGTTCCCTAAAGGCAACTGAAAAGAAAATTACAAGAAGAATCAGATAAAACAATAAATGATGGCTATAAAATAAACAAAATTTATTTTTAATATGTATATATGTATACACAGGATAGCTGGCATAGTTGTGCTAGTGACTTCGATTGCTCTGTTGAAAGGAACAGTTAATGCTTAAGTGTATCGTCAATCTTACATGTCTATAATTGTTTATCTGAGTATCTAAATTGAAGATATAAATATGTAATACAACAACCACTGTTAATTTCCTGTCACCTTGTTTGAGATTCTGTATCGCTTGTATTGTCTTTGTGTTATTTTCTAAACGCATGTATGTGTGTTAAGATGTTTTCATTGTTTCATCTTTACAGTGAAAAAGATAAAAATGTGATAGCTATGTGACATAAATATACAATTTCTTAAAATTTCATGTTGAAAACTTAATTCTGAGATTTATTTTTTCAAGAACATTCAAATCTAAACATTCAAAACTGATAGCTTATTACAATAAGATCCTTTTTAAACTTAGTTATTTCATGTACCATTAGATAATTGTGGATACCCAAAACCTTTATAGATGTTTTAGAAGAAGCATAATTGGCATTCATTACAATCCTATGAGACAAATACTGTGAAAGGTACTGACATATCTTTACAGATATATAGTGAAAACTGAGGTACAGGAAGAATAATGCCCATCATTAAGTTACGTTTTCGTTTCCTTAGCTCTAGCAGGTTAGTGTACAGGCTGCTAGTTTCTCATTAGGGAAGCCCCTGTCGTTAAACACATAAATAAAATCAGAGACCTAAATTTGGATTTTCAGGTTAAATTTTAAAGATATTATAGATTTGGAAGAGAAAACAAAAGTCTCATACAATTTTCCAAGGAAGACCTTATGGACCAGAGTCCATAAGGATGAAGAGGAGATACGTCCTGCAGTAGGGGGAAATGGCTGTTCAGCACACTACACCGATAGAACAGACGCTCACATACTTCCCCAATAATCTCTCGGGTGTCCTTGCCACGCCAAGCTTTAGGAGTGCTAGTGGAAAGGTGCTCTTGTCCTAGTTTTCACATATAAGGGGCAAAAATGAGCACAAAGGACACAGCTTTTACCACACCCTGTTGCTCCCGACTGCTAGGCTCCGGCTCTCCTTCCCTAGAGAAGCCGTACACATGGCGGGCACAAATTCTACCCACAGGGCTCACCTCATCTCTGGAGGCAGCATCGCATAAACTAGCCCATATCTATGCAAAGATAATATTTACCAGCAAGAGGCACAGAGCAGCAGGTGATGGTAGGACGGGTACAGAAATTATGTTAGAATTCTCAATACAAAATTGTTCAAATGACTCCTAAGAGATAAATAAATGAATCTACATCATGCCCACACAATTGTTTACTCATTTCTAAGAAAGCAATTTGAATTCTCAAGATGGATTGAAAATCCCAAGTTTTGTGGGTGAAAGGAAGCTTCTTTGAATACTTAAGAATGCCTAGGGCACTTTCCAGTAACTATAGTATTTACCATTTAATGAGCATCTATTCCGTCTCACCTATTGCAACAACTTAGTGTTTATCTTGACAGTTTTAACAAAATAGACATTGTCCTTATTTAGCAAATGAAGAAAATACTGATCAAAGAAGGAAACTAATTCACATGAGACAGCAAAAGTGTGGAAGTTGGATAGGAACTTCTATTTGTCTTCCTCTAATGAAGAGGTTGTACCTTGCTCATACCTGGAGAGTTGAAGCCATAAATTTATGTCTATGGATCACATTTGGCTTACATCACTGAATTCCATTCACAACTTGGCCACTCTCTAACTTGCACATAAACAGTATAACTAAACTTACAGTCTTAGGAATATTTTCAACCTATCCTATGGTCATTATCAAGACATAACAACAAAAGAGAACCATCCTTTTCAAATCTAATTATCATTCTTGGGTTGAAAGTTTGTGCCACTTCTAAGTGTGCTAATTATTTATTTGGTTTTGTTTTGAAATTTTGACATTCTTGTTTACTGTGTTAATTTTTTATTTCATCTTCTACACTGGGTAGTTATTTTGCATTATTTGAAATGTATTCCATTGTATTTCCACTGTATTTTTCCTATAGTCTCTGTGTTTAGTTCTTCAAATTAAGCTTTTTGCTTTTATCAACATATTGTTGCTTGAAAAGACACTATCCTAACAGGATAAAAATATGAGATTTGATCCACATCTACACTGTACAAATATTTAATCAAGTTAATTAACATATTCATCAATTTATTACTAATGTGATTTAGTTTTGTGTTGAGAACATTAACTATCTATCTATCTACCCTTAAGATTAATTGTGGCATGCAACAGATCATTAAAACTTATTTTTCTTGTTTATCTGGAACTTTGTATCCTCTGATCAATATCCTTTCTACGTTTCTCCCTGCCCCTCAAATTCTGTATGGGCTTACATGTGGAATTTAAAAATTATGATTTCATTTAGACATGAGAATTCTTCAACGATTTTGCTTTCAGCTATATTTCAAATGAGCTTACCAAATCCCTCTATCTCTGTCTCTCTTGCTCTCTGTCTCTGAATTAAATATAAATACCTGTAAATCAGAATAAAAATAGACATTTAGCAAAACCAAATGTATCTTGTATTAGCAGTCTATATTTCTCATATGCTGCATTCTCAACCACCTGGCAATTGTGGTAATAATGAATCCGTTTTAGAGAAGAGAATACCGAAGCTCAGAAGCACAATAATACAGGCACATAGTCATATGCCTAAGCAGTTTTCATGTTCTATGATTCTGAATTCTGCAACTGTCTATTAAACCATTTGTCTTTTAATCATTCAAACGTGGCACAAATTATTAAGCTAAAAATTATTGAATAAAAATCTTTCCCTATTTCCCTACACAATTGCTACTAATAACTTCCTGTATATTTACATAAACTTCCTATGATTTGATCATTTTTATTATTATTTCAGACCTAGGACAAAAACTATGTAATGTTCAGCACTCTTGTTTTTTTTAAGTTAGCATCTAGGTTAATTTAACTTAGGTTTCATTTTAAAACTACCCTGTAGCTAGCAGACACTCACTTGAGTCACATTTAGGTTGTGACTGAATTAAAGACAGTTGGTACTGTACCTAGTATCAAGGGGTCCTTCCTTCTTGGCCCTTTTTGTGGGCATAGAAGGCAGTATCACATTTAACATATACATTTCTACTTTATTTCCTTTTTATAAGAAAATGTTGGGTTAAATCTACGCATTTCTCTAGATTATCCTAAGAGTAATTACCACTGACTTTCAAGTTCCTTTGTCCAAATACATATACTTGAGATTAAGATAATTTCTGTTAATTCAATGCACTTGGATTCAAGATTCAGAATAGATTAGAATTCATCATGTGTTTTAGTACAACTATCAAGTATAACATGAAAATATTTAGGACTCAGATGTCCTGAGGGTTCCTTATATTTTAAATAATTTCTATCTGCAAAATTCTTCCTTTTAAAAACTTTATGTTATGGTTTAGATCAAAAAGGACACTTAAGGCCTCATGGAGCCTGGTGGGAACAAGCTTATCACCGTGGCCCTGGCCTAGAAGGCGCTGTCTCCCTCCTCGCTTTGTCTCTGCTTCCTGGCCGCCAGGATCTGAGCAGCTGCCCTCTGCCAGCGCTGTCCACCATGCCCCTTTGGAGCCAGCCCACTATAGACTGTAACCTCAAACACTGTGAGCGCAAACAAACCTCTCTAAGCTGTGGGCATCAGGTACTGTGTCTCAGCAATGAGGAAAAGTGACTGAGAATTTATTTTCGTTTTGTCTGTTTTTGTGATTAATATAGTTGCACAATTTTTAGGGTCATAGTTTTACTCCAGAACATACATAGACTTTTGAGTGGTAGATATATTTGCTCAAAAGGCAAATAAACCTAAAAATACAAACAAAATCATATATATTCTTAAGTTGTACTATTTACTTATTTTTTCTGAGACAAGAGTCTCATTGAGATGCCCGAGTTGGCCTTCAGCTTGTGCACTTCAGAACAGCTGGTGTTGTGGGCATATACCACCATATCCTGTTTTACAAATAATTAAATGTAAGGCAATTATTTATGTCCACGAGTAAACTATTATATGATATATCTTTTGTGAATTACTCCCAACTGAATAAGAGTCAAATGTTTATACTTAAAATAGGGTATCAAATGCTTTTACAATAGTAGAGGATCAGTTAAAAATGTCGAAAATTTCTTTATCATTTATGAAAATCTAAGTTACCACTCATACTAAGTCTTAGTCTAACAATAGCAGACTATCTCTTTATGTCAATTAGTATTATTTATTTCACGTTCCAATACATACTTTCAAACCCCAGAGGATGAAATGAGGACAAGCACAAAAAATGGTGTGCAGTATCCGTAGTTTTTTAGTGGAAGCGTAAGGAAGAGCATTACAAAAGTCATAGAAATGCCTTATATTATCCTGATAGCTGCTATAAATTTACTAAAATGAAAGCAGGAAGGATAATTAATGTTTCTTTTTGCTATTCTATCAATAACATTTGGAGAAGAAAAAGTTATTGGGTGATTTTTTCTCCTTGGTTCCACTGAGACCAACAGAAAGGAAATATTAACTAGTTGAGAACAGTTTTTGGACATTTAAAACTTTAGTTTCAAGAAGACCAGGAACATTTTGGCATGAATTTATTGCCACAGATTATAGAATGGACTCTATCTCACAATGTACGTACAACACACAATTAAAACAAAACAAAGCTGTAGAACTAGTGTAGTCTTATACTGTGGTAAAAACTTCGAATTGTTTGCGACATTGAACACAACTTTTTAAAGAAATAATAGCACTTTAAGAGTGGGTGTCCAAAGCGGTCCAGGAAAATTGTGGGACCCAGTATGCATCCAACTGGGAGACGTTCCACTTGCTTCTCCAGGAGCAAGGGAGAAGAGAGGACGAAGACGTGGGGGAAATCAGGAAAGGGAGGAATCACAAGAAGGGCTGTTGATCAGGGACATGAGGGACGGTGGATGCTCAGATGTGGCAGAGGAGACTTAATTCCTGTGGAGTCCACAGCTTGAGGCTATTCTTCACCTCATTTGAGAGTCAAGATTCCTAACAAGCGAAAACTCAGTTCTACCCAATCAGTAAGCTTCTATGCATTGCCTTAAGAATGTTCTGGGTAGACCTGTGCATTGCTTAAAGTCTCTGTTTATTGAATAATCATTTTTAAAGCATTTCTATGCTAGAGGATTAAATGTTCCTTTCAAATGGATATAAAGTCTACCAAAAATTGCATTAAATTAACATTTTTAATGTACCCAAGTGGTAATTTCACTTTGAAATCACATTGCCATTAAGATATGGGCATGGAAACACGTTTCTAAATACTACTGAGTACAGAAAACATATCTGAAAGTAATCATCTCTTCACAGCTATTATCATATTGGTGATAACTTTTTAAATACATTTTTATGTTGCTATATCATCCCTACTTGCTTCTCATACATCTTTAAGATTCATAGCTATTTTCATCACTTAAATGTTCTCTATAAATATATTTTTCTTCTTTTTTTCTTCCACTGCTCAGTTATGAGATCATATTAAGATTAAAAGTACTTTTAAAATTTTTATGAAACAAGTATTTTTATGTGTGATCATAAAATAAGTAAAAGGGTGCATTAAGAATATATGCTTCATCTAGTGGAAGACTTCATATTTGATCCATAAATTTTATCACAAATATTTCACGATGAGAAGAACAATCTTTCTCACTTATTTATTGACTACAGCTGGAAAAGTATATATGTTGCCATCACCAGTTAGTATACACAAAAGATTTCCTGAATGAAATGTAGCCGTGTTGAATGGTTTCGGAAACAAAGCTTTTTCTTTAATAAAATAGATTAAGATAAAGTTGATTTTTTGATGCAATGCTTGCTTTTGTTTTTTGTTTTATTTCCCTTGCAGAGCATGACTTAATCTAGAAACTTGATCTCCAGAATTAGTTAAGCATGTAATCTGCTCATTTCTTCAGACATGCCTGAGGACACCTCATTTGTTTCACCCCAGCCTAACAATTAGTACCTTCATACAAAATTAGAGCTATTTTCTTCACATTTAAAGCACCAACGAAAGGAATTCAAACCGTGATACATTTTCTACATTACTCCTACAATAAAACTATTCCTATGCTAAATGCAAAAATCATACTCTACTTTGAAGGAGTAAGACAGGCCATTGATTCTTAACCGGGAAGACAAACGATAATGTTTTGTGAGCAACTGTGAGACAGGTTCCAAATAACCTGTTACCAGTAAGAGTTAAAATATCAAAGTTTGAGGAAGAGTTTTATTCACACATTTGCATTACAATTTGGTTTCACACGTGAGAGCAAAATGCATAAAGTATTTATCAAGTGTGTGATTGAACACACAGAAAGCATTATTAGTAGATGAATAACTGCATTACACTTCTTAAGATATTGACATGTTTTGCTTCTCAGGCTTTTGGCCAACTGAACACCTAAATAAGTGCCAGGTAGTATGTCAAATTTCAGCATTTACCATCTTATTCTTCAAAATAGCTCTGTGAAGAAAGGAAAGATCAACTAGCACTTCCCTGACTCTAATTTCTTATATAATTTTAACTGAGAAATTTTTAAAGATTCACATATTCTAAACAGGAGAGGTAATAAGAAGTGAGGGAGAAGTTCCTCCACCAATAAGGCTGAAGCAAAAACATGAACAAAGCCATATTTCAAGTGAATAGCACAGCCAAGCCTGAGTGGAGGAGCAAAGCTGAGTTAATTTTTAATGATTTAGATTGGGACTATTTTCCCAAATATGGTATCCTCAGTCTGGGGATTCAAATACCTCTAAACAAATACTTAACTCAGTAAGTAGATCTTGCTTCTTCAGCTTCATGGATTAACAATTTTAAGAGTAGTCTTTATATACTGCAGCTGAATAAGTAAGTGTACTGCAGTTAATGGGAGACAGGTTTGCTCAGTCAGACAAGACAGTCGCAAACTCCATGGGGTTGGTTGTGGATCAGTTAGTTTGAATTTGTAACTTTTAAGATGGATAGTTAGATCCATAAATTAGTATAAAATAGAAATGATAATGTGGTTATCTATATACTCATAGAGGTATAAGCATATACTCCTATATGTATATATTCACATATATGGAAAATTGATGCATATATATTAATAGTTCTACTTGCTGCAATAGCCTAGAAGCAGTGACATTCATGAGGAAACAAGGAGCATGTCTAACCCCAAGACTTTAGTTTCTAGATGCCTCTATTTACTGCAAGGAACCACCAAAAGTAATATATTGAAATTACTGATTCCAGGACTGAACAGGGTAAATAGAAGAAACAAACTTCCTTGTGCCATAAATTAGGGAAGTATGCAAGGAATAAAGGAGACATGTCAAAAAAGACATAGGATTTAGCTGGAAGGGGCTCCCTGAGGTCAAATCCAGAGCAATCTGGGTGTCTTCTTGTATTATATATTACGTAGAGCACATTATCACTGCTCTGACATTAGTGCCAATATGCTTAAAGTAAACCCATAGGAGAGGAAACATTGGCTAAACTGAGAGACAGTCTACAAAAATAATTGTGCTACATTTTTAAATAGTCTACATCATGAAGTACCAATTAAGACTGAGGAGCTGTTTGAGAATTAAGTCTAAAGAGATGTGAAAATCAGAGGTATAAGATGGTATTTTCTTTGGATATGAGACATTATTGGGACAATTGAAGAAACCTGAGCAAGACGTGTAGATTAGATAATAGTATTATGACTAGTAAATGCTAATTTCCTGATGTATGTAAGATAATGTCTTTAGTTTTCAGAAATACAGACCTAAGTAGTTAGTAAAGAACGGGCTAATTATACCTGCAATCTACTCTCAAATAGTTTAAAATGGTGCAGGAAAATAATGACATAGATGATTGATAGATGATAGATAGATAGAAAATAGATTCACCCTAACCTTTGGGGATTACGAGGAGAATGTATGCTGGAACCCTTTGTACATGTTTTGTCTTTCTCATAAGCCTAAAGCTGTGTCCAAATTAAATGTTTAATAAGACAGCTCGATAACGTAGCTCAATGATCATCTCATTTTAAGGAGAAAGGAAGTTAACTTGATGTTCAGCGACATACTATAAGTGCTATAGCAAAATCTGAACTAAAATCTGCTCAATGCTTAAACTCGTAGTTACTTCTTTACTCCGTCTCGGCAGGCTGTATCTGAGGCAGGACGCCTCACACGTTACTATCAGCTACCACACATACCAACAAGGAAAAGAAGTGAGGAGCTTTCATAAAGGGCCTAAAACTGAGTTATTCAACAAGTGTTGAAGTAGCCATATGTATTTATTTAAATTTAAACTATTAAAATTTAAAAATTGGGCGTTCAGTCACGCTAATAGCATATCATTATCAAAATGCAGATGTGGTAAAGAGCTATGGTATTTTATATTATAGATAGGGAGCAATTCTTTCAGATCCAATTTGATTTTGGACTGTGCTTGTCTGGAAGCTAGACTATTACAGAAATAAAAATTTTCCGCATTGCATTAATTCATACTTCTGTGCAAAAAGCAGAGATTCTCTGCTTCTGCTTCTAATGAGGAGGACAAGTACACTGTGTAGTTAGGAAACTGTGCTCCAGCCATTGCCTGTGTTCAACACTGGGCTCTCCAGCTTACTAGCTGTGAATCTGTAGAAGAGAAATGTCAGTTTTGTTTAGAGTTTTCTCATTTGTCTAATAAGGAGTGTAGAAGTGTCCACCTCATAGGGTTGCATGAGGGCTAAATGAGTAATGTGGAAAGAATACGCCTTTCTAACCCAAAGGCTGTATTCCGAGCCCTACTAAAGTTAGAGTTAGTAATCACCTAAGCTAAAATCAATATACATCCCACACCTATCAAGTTGCCCATTATTTTCCTATTTAGAAAGATAACCACGCACTAGAAACATGGTTGAACTTAATAATTCATGGTTTCTTTCAATAAAGAATCTATAATTATGCTATATTTAAGGCACTGTCTTTCTCTGTTGGAAATGGCTATAGAATGAGGGGCACTTAAAACTGGCAAAGACAGACCACTTACATATACTTTCTTAACATAGAGTGAGAAAAAAACATATTTATTTTCTTACATTTACTTTCCTAGAAGCAAAATAACTACTAATAATACCATAATTTTATTTATTAATAAATTATTGTACCTTTGTGATTAAATTTATTCCATAATAATTAGTCAAAATATAGTACAAATATGGCAAAATTGAGGATTGAAGAGACCTCTTATGATTGCAAGCATTTTAAGCCACGTGACTGTATCTATTGCACATTTGTTGCACAGATACCATACAATGACTGTGTTTGAATATCCTGGGAAACCGTATCGTATTTGGAGAACTACCTGGGCTGACTACAAGGTGTGGGACAGACCACATCATCAAAGTGTTTGCAAGATCTCATAGTTTATGAAACCTCATTTGATTTGGAATTGCAGAGAGAAAATTTAAAAATTCTGTACCCTTTGAGTTTGTGAAATGTCAGAAAAAGGTTTTTAAAAATTTAGATACAACCTTTTGATGCAAGATGATATTAAAAATTCTGTAGAAATGGTAGAAGGTGTTTGATTTTAAAATATAATCTACTGCCTTTTCCTATGTCTACATTTGTTCTTATACTGTTTTCTGCTATTAAAAAAATATGCCAGTTAGCTTTTCTTTTACTTATCACAAAACTATCTTTTTATCTCCTTCTTTTATCTTTCTTGAACTGTGTCCCTGAAACATTTTGTAATGAAAAATATAGCATAAATATCAAATGAAATTAGTAAATTAATGTTCTCAGAAATAATATACAAACATATGCACATATAAATATAGGTTAGTGCCAAATAAAGTTCACCATTAAACATGACAGGATAATGAAGTGTATCCGTGAAGAGTAGAGTGAGGCACAACTTTGTGAGTGGAACTGTTTCTTTTCCTATCCAACCTGAGTGTCACAACCGTGGCCTGCGCTGCATAATTAATATTATATGTTTCAGTTTCAGCAAGTATGGTACATGCAAACAGGTATTGTGCATAGATTAAAATCTATTTAAAAGATACAAGTAAAAAAAATAAATAAAAGATACAAGTATACAAATTCCAATAATATTTTATTTGATTAATGTTCTCACATTAAATGTTTTATGTAGTCAAAAATTGTAACTCATATGTGTTAATAGCTTTCCGTTGTATACTTTGATAAGGGCAATGTTAGGTATTACAATGATCTTTTGAATCTATTTTCTAGTAAATTTTCTTACTCTATGGATTAGATAAATGAAAAAATAGATTGCCTTTATTAGTCAAAAAGTGAAGGAAAAGAAATTTGAAAGCAATCATGTTTGATCTTACTTATTCTCCTATGATGACCTGTGTTTGTTAGGAAACTTTAAGAAAACCTATTAAAGTAGTAAAATGATGAGATGAATTACAATCACACAACTTACTAAAATTTGGGTGTATAGTATTTTCTTATAATATTACTTATTTGATAGTGGCGATAATTTTAAGCATTTTGGAAGTTATAGTACTAAATAAGATAGATGCCTCCACGTTAAAAAACAAAACAAAACAAAACAATAAAGGGATCCAGAGGAGAAAGGAGATATTTTATCACTCGTGCAAGGTTTTACAAAATGGGAAGACTGGTAAAGTACCTTAGTACTTTATTTATAAGCTTAAATAAAGCTTTATTTATAGTACCTTATTTATAAGCTTCATATCCTTGACCAAAATAGCTAAGCTTTGATCTCTTATTCATTAAAAATTCATTACTATCAGCAGCCTTGGATTACTATAATGCAAACTTGGCACCAAATAATACAGGTAAAAAGTTCAGTTGAAACATGATGTAGAGTTGGGGGTGGTGGTGCACACCTGTAATCCAAGCATTTGGGAGGCTGAGACAGGAGGATCTTTGCAAATCTGAGGCCAGCATGGGCTACAAAGTGAGCACCAGGCCAGCCTGAACTGCATAGTGAGACTCTATCTCAAAACAACAACAACAACAAACAAAAAAAATGGTGAAAAGAAAGGGAATTAATTTCAACAGGACAAATCATAGCATATTTTGAATTGCCAATTGGGATTTAATTTACATAAACAAGATAAAAACAACATTTAAAAATGTCTTCCCTTGTTCCTCAATTAAAAAAAAATCTCATTGTGGGTGTGGTTACAAAAATGCTTATTTACAAATACTTTGGTTATAGCAGTTGCATTCATGTGGATAAAATTAAGAAATTATAATATATGAATTAAAGTTTTAGCTGTTGCTTGCATTTTATTAGAAAAGCATCATTGTGTCAAACGACCAAAATGTATCTTAAACCACATCAATACACGATGTACTTATGGCTTTGTGTGTGACTGTGTACTTGTGCTTTTATTTTCATTTTTTGAATGCTGTCTTTTAACTCACAAAACAACTCAGTAGCGACCATTCTGCTTATAACTTTGTTTGTGACCTTGTAAAATATATCATAAGGGGCTGAGGATATAGCTCAGTGGCATAAGCACCTGCCTGACAAGTGCAAGGTCCTGAGTTCAATTCCCAGTACCAAAAAAAACACAAACAAATCTCGTAATTGTGAAGATAACGCCCTTATCAAATGTTGTTTCTTTAGGAAGAAATTCTCACTCCACTACTAATCTAAGTGTGGATTTCCATGGTCTTAATTTAGTTTATGCTTCTTCTTTCAAGTCTACTAGTAAAAAGACAGATTCCTACATACCACTGATGAGTGAAAATATTTCTATACTTTAAATTTTTTAATTTGGCAGCTAATTTATTAATTCATTCTGCCTTAGTATTTCAGAAAGACTAAATGTCATAGCTTTTTTTTTTATTTTCTTTTTTGGTTCTGGGAATTGAACTCAGGACTTTGCACTTGCCAGGCAGGCGCTGTGCTGCTGAGCTATATCCGCAGCCTCATAGCTCTCTTAAATAACAAAAAATACTTTGATGATGCTTTACACCATAATTGAAAGTAAAATATAGTGAATGACTCTGGCCATACATGCATAAATTATCCTGCATATTGATCTTCAGTAGAAGGCATTTCTGTGTCACCAGAGAAACATAATACAAATTATTGAAATGTTCCAGCATCTTAGTAATTATAGTACACACAATTAGATTTCTTGGAGATAAAAATCTATTTTCAGGATCTGCAGAAGAGTCCTAACAAAACAGTTGCCTATTTCCATCTTCCTGATATTGATGTGCAGGACAAATTCTGCTCAGAATCCGACACCTTTAGCTTTTGGGGTTGGGGAATGATAAAATCTCAGAATAAAGGATGTGACTTCGTGAGAAGCTGAAAGAAGCAGTGAGCCCCCAAGTGGGAGCCTACAAACCTGGGCCCGGGCATACGCTATCACCAGTGAGCTAATAATATACATGACCTCATCCTAGGCTTTTTTTTTTTTGAACATTTGAATCTTGGCAATGAGAATGAGAGGTGTAAGGAGAGCTAGAGACTGTTCAGAGTGCAAGGCAGAGGAGTCACGTGGCCGCAGCATACTTCAACTGGGAAGAGGCAAAGGTGCCAGTGGAAAAGCTCTAAGACTGGCTGTCCCCTGGGTCTGCCTGGCAGCTTTGCCTTCAGCTGCCCGGTCTCCCAGGGTATTCAGCCCCGCTCCACGTCCTTCTGGATTCCGTATCAGGCCTCTCTGCAGGCTCTAGCTCTTTGTCAGCCCTCTAAAGCTTCCCTCCTTTGGTTCAAGTTCCTCAGACCTAGTTTCTGTCTATTTGTAACCTTACTTTTGTACCTTGTTTCCTTTTTAAATTTTCAGGTGGCATAAGCCTTTATTATGCAAGTAGCAACTTTATTGCTTCTAGAATATATGCAGAATATGGCCACAAAGTCAGAAACAAGTCTATAGCAAAAATCTTTTTATGTTTAGGTTTATTTCTCCTGTCTCTGTATCTCAGTCTCAATGACTCTTTACTTTCTCCCAGTATATAATTTATTTTTACCTGAATATTCATATGCATATTGCCTCAAAACCTGATTTTCATAAATATTTCCCGGGATACCACTAAAGTGTTTCTTTATGCCTTCAAAGCTGGATGCATAGTATTTTCTTGTGTCTATGTGATACAATTAATACTAAGACCATTTTGTCATTCACACTGTGTCTTTTCCTGATTTATGTAGTTCTTTATATAATTACAGGTTCATTCCGCTGTTCTGTCCTTGGCCCAGGGAGTTCTCTGTTTAGTGCTCTGTGAACAGTGTGCCTGCAATCGGCATCATCAACACTGTGCAGCAGCTGTTAGTCCAGCTAATTTTGTTTTTTCTATACATACCAAGAGTGGTAGCTCCCTGGCTTGAAAAGGAACCAAAATGTAACCAGCTCACGCACCCGTAAGGCGGCTCTCTTGCCCGAGACTGTAGCTTTTCATTCTCTCAGTCGGTCAACTCTGCCCTGATATGGCTCTCCAGAAAAAGCAAATTACACAGGCATGCTACACGGACGGGTACTGGCAGCGTCACAGAGAGGGATGAGCCCTTTGGCAGGTAACCTTTCTGGACTGAATAAAATGGCAAGGAGAGGCTATTCTCGCGTCGGTGCTTTCCTGGCTTCTCTGCGGGAAGGAAGCCTCTCAGTGCATGCGTGGCACATAGATTTGCTCCAAACTTCAATACCCAAGTTATCTACTTGTTTGAAATAAAATTTGTACATTTGTTGTTTTCACTACAGCATAGATTCTAAAATAATTCAATCTTTGTTTGAGCTTGTGAGCAGACTTAAAAATACCCCATGATGCCCCAAGTTACAGAGACTGATATATTATTTAATCAGAAAAATCTGTTAACAGTGCTTGTACATTTCTGAATGAATTATTTTATGTTGGATTTGAGGTGAGGGCACTTAAAAACCTTATCAAACATTTATAAACCTCTTTATCAATGTGTGGCTTTTAAAATTCCTTAAAATTGATTCAATATAAAACATGAATTCCTAAGAATTAATCAATACTTTGGGTCTGTCCAACATTTATTTTTGAATCCTTCAATTCAAACTGAAATTCTAATCAAACTTCAATTTAGAACAGTATGAGTGAGATTATAAGTCATTGTGACAGCTAATTGTATCAGGCAGGTATGTGGGTTATGTGTGGGTGGGTGGCATGGAGCATTGATAAAAATATATTCTCCAAAACAAGGTTAGAGAGAGTCTACCTCGTCC
Organism: Dinomys branickii; assembly: GCA_004027595.1. Lineage (NCBI taxonomy): Eukaryota > Metazoa > Chordata > Mammalia > Rodentia > Dinomyidae > Dinomys > Dinomys branickii. The sequence continues at coordinate 95,352 of PVLD010002306.1, read as the reverse complement.
TGTGATGTCTGGACTAAAGCTGGGGCCTTGTGGTCAACTTTGAGTTCATAGACTAATTGGGATTTGTTCAGAATACAAGATGGTGAAGATTCAAAACTGTGACTCATGAGGAACTGCCTAAAGCAGGGATGAGGAACTGAGATGGATAGAACTGTCTTCAAATCCTTGAAAGGCTGCTCTGTGCGATAAAATTGGTTCTGCATAGCCGCAAGGCCTTGGGCTATAGGTGGAAATATAAGAAAACATTTCAACTCAGCACAGGACAGTACTTTCTGATAAAGCAGTGTTCACTGTATACACTTTGAAAATTTATACTGTGATTTAAAGAAAGGTTCCCAAGTTTGTATTTTTAAAGAAATGCATGTATAGGAGATCTCTGTACTTTCCTCTCTATTTTTATGTGAACTTAAAACTGCTGTAAAACAGTAAAGTCTTTTTTTTTTTTGGCGGTACTGGGGATTGAACTCAGGACCCTGCGCTTGCTAGGCAGGTGCTTATTCCACTGAGCTATATCCCCAGCCCCAACAGTAAAGTCTTTAGAAGGAAAAAACATGACATAGTAAACAGTACGATTTCAATAATAACAAACACAGAGGCTTCAATAGAGAATGGAATTTTAGAATCATTGGAAAGAGATGTTGATACTTTCAATGGACACAGCTAACCAGAAATCTTATTCACAATACTTCAATTATTTTGTGTCCAGGATAAAACATGGGTAGTGCAAGGATGAAATAAGTATTTCATTAAGTGGAACTATGGGATAAAAGTGAAAAATAATTTATTAAAAGAATATTAGTTTCAAAAACTTAATCTAAATCTCCATCCAATATTTTTTATTAAAAATATTTTGAATGACCTTGTTGGTAATTACCTTTATTATTCATTGCATATGAGAATTTTGTTTTTTGCCATGATACTAATATTTTTAACAGAATACCATATATTTGGTCAAATAATTTATCCAGACATTTCGACAAAATTAAATTAGAGACAATCCTGGCTGTGCAGATGGGTCCTTTATCATGCTTTCAAAACTGGTCTGACAGGTTCCACCAGAGAGCTGAGCTACTTTACATTTACAAAATCAGCAATGGAAATTTGAGTCTTTCATTGGGCTTCTTTCCTTGTAGCTTTCTTTCTTCAGTTTTTTTTTTTTTTAGCATGCTCTACCATTTAATTAAAATACAACTAGATCTCATTTAGGCACAGAGGTGTCTGATTAAAATCTAGAATTAAAATGTCTCTATTGAAATAGCATAATTAAATGCTACTATATCAAATGAACATTTAAACAATCGCAGGTCCTATCCTCATGTATTTGGGAATTTTAATAAACACGTACAGAATGTGAGAAGGGAAGCAGAGAGTAAAACCCTGAAAACTTGCCCAAATATAACTGTTTTCCTCCACAGCCTCTGATATTTTCTTCTTAAAAATATCTCTAGCAGCAAGGACAGCCAGTTTTAGCATCAGTGTAACTGTAAAAGGTTATAAGAATCTTATAATAATTTCAAAATTCTGACTTTATAAATAGAAAAACAAAATGGTTTCAAATTTACCTAGACACAATTTGTTGTGCTCTATATAAGAAAAAATGGACAGGAAAATAGAAATGAAATACACAGAGGAGTATAGGAATAAAATAAGATAAAACTTTTGAAAAGTGATAGTAAAAGTTGTTTTGTTGGGCAATTAGCAGCAAATGAAACATTTTGTGGTTTAGCAGTGCTGGGCACTGATTCCAGGTCCATGTGCATTCTAGGCAAGTGCTCTACCATTGAACTATGCTCTCCACCTTAAAATAACTTCTGTATCATTCATTGCTACACACCTTTCCCTTTTTTTGCCCCCATTTATTTCTCATCTTCTTCTCGTCTCTTTATCAGTGAGGCCAGATATTTTATCCTGTGGCTTCTAACTTTGTAGATACCTCAAAGGCACTCTGAGTTTTTAATATTGCTTCTGCACTTATACTACTATACATAGCTAAGATATATAAAAATTAATATGCACTCAGAGAGGGACTGGGCCCTCAAGGAAGGCAGCATAGAAGATGAAACACACAAAGATTGTGGCTGGAGGTGAACCTGAAGGGATCCGGGGCTCAGGATGGGGCCAACAGCCAGACCTGCAAGTCTCCCTGAGATGGAAAGCAATTTAACATGATACTCTTAGTAGCACCACCTGGTCCATTGAGTTCAGACAGGCTTCAAATGCATAGGTGGGTGACCAGAACCTCTGGGCCCATCGTTTTCCAAGAATGTCTTTGATTTTTTCCATATATGCTTGGTACATGACTTATTTCCCTATTGGATTAATATTAGCTAAGTCACTATACTTGTAATCCTATGGGTTGATTGCTTAACCCAGGTTTTATCCACACAGTGATTCTGCTACATAAATGACCCCTGACAAAGAGCCTCAGTGGCCACCACCGGAGACCCCCTCCCCCAAATCCATGAGCTATTCTGCTTATCTCTAATAAAGGTCTCCTAACTTTCTCCTTTGGTTCACCCTTCATTCCTCGATGTCATGAGATCAAGAACTTGGCACTTCTGACATGGTTGGGAGTTCGGGAATTATTTTTCCCATGGCACTACCACAAACCTATTGAGGCATCAGGAAATTTGCAGTTTAAAAAACTGTGCCGCTGTGTTGTAGCACTGAGCTCAGAATTAAAATAACACAGACTACATGTTTTCCTACAGAATCAACTCCTAATTCTAATCTACCTGGCACCAGTCATCACTTCAATCTTTGTAAAACATATTTCAGATACCACCCTCCTATATTAAAACTAATAGCTCAGAAATGATTTCCTCTCTGTCTTTCCCAGGAAATTACTGCCACTTTTCAAAAACCATTTCCTTCAAGATGACGCTCACTTTTACTACTTTTGGTGAAAGTCAAACCCTCAGTCTTATCCATGTAATGCTTATAGTGTCCACTTTTATGTTATAATTATCTATCATCTATTCGTGTAAAATTTCAGCATACTGCATGTATCCCACAAAGTAGATCAACTGTGTGGATTAATGCCTGAATAAACAAAAGACTCAAAATTAAAATAAGACTTTTGAGTAAAAGAAGCAAGAAAAGTCTCTCTGGGTATGGGTACTGAACCTAGGGCTTCTCAAGTGCCAAGCGTGTGCTCTACTGAAGAGCAAACAAGCCCACAGCCCCAGTAAACATTTCAATACTGCATTTGGGCAACATGTGTCTTTAAGCAGCCTTAAAGTTACATAAATTATGTCAAACCAGCTTCAGAGCTGTAATTCATATGCCTATTTAAAGTATATAAATGAGGACATTGACATGGGAGCATATATATAACATGTGCGTCAATAAAAGAAAACAAATTGTTTTGTTGCTTAACTCATTAAAGAGCTTATTGGTTAAGGCATATCAAAACAGCTGGTGCAGAGGTCAAACGCTCTTTTCACAGTGTGTCTAATTTTCAGTTATGCTCCTGGATGTTAGCACAACCTTGGTCATTTTTCTACCCAAAAAGGTAGTTTCTAATAGCTTTACTGCAATCCCCATTTCTCCAGTTAAAAAAATCCACAGTTATCATCCAAATACCCCTTTGAAAGCTTAATAATATGTATATAATATTACATATAAATATTAAAAATATTATATATATATATATATCCTCAGAACTTGGTTGTGATGGATTTGATAGGTGATCATAAAATAATTAGTTAAAAATTAATGTGTTTTTAGTTATTTTAAAAAAATCATACACATTTTCTTACTTAGAAGGATAACCTTGTGTGATATGTCAAAATTATTACCTGTACTTTGCAAGTGAAGAAAATAAAACCAAATATAACTGATTTTCCCAAATCTAATTCAATTCAGACATCTTTCCAACATTCTTTGTGTTCTTCAAGATATTTAAATTGATTGTGACTCCCAGAGACACAAAACTTTGGGTCTGGAGAAATCATTACATACGCCCAATCTCTCCACATATGTTACTAGTGAGACGTAAGCTTATGTTGTTCAGTAGCACCATTACCAGCTAATAGGTAGACTTCATTTACTTTGGACTTAAACATTTCATGAATCTTCCACTGATTGTCAAATTAATCATATATCTTATTAGTTCAGATAAATATTACAAAGGACTTGACTCAAAGGAAAACTAAACAGAACAAAACAAAAAAAAACTTATACTGGAGAAATCTACTTAGAATCTTTTTCAAAGCAAGGAATGAAGGAAGAAGTGTACATTTCATAGAAATTATTACCACCATCAGAGGCAATGTTTACACAATCAGGAATATTATCATAGTAAAATATGTATGCATATATGATTTTTTAAATCATTATGAGACCTAGAGAAGACATACTGTTCCTGAACTACCAAAAAGTATCTAAACTTGCACGCAAAATTTAACATTTGCTTTTTGAAGAAATATCAGGTTTTCAAGCTAAGTTTCTTTTCAATTATTTACCAATTAGTAGAAAAAAGAGGGCTTATGACTTAGATTAAAATTATTTAAAAATTCTTAGTCAGTATTAGATTTCACCATAAGTGTCAATGGATACAAATTGAATATGATTAAAAATTAGTAAAAAACAAAAGGGAATTTAATAAGCAAACCACATATTATATATATATATATATATATATATATATATAAAGAAATAACAGAATTTGGTTCCTTAAAATGAGCTGTTTTATGAAAAGTTTATATGAAACTTTAGATTATTGTGTATGTTTCCTTATGAAAAGGCTGAGATGTTCTACATCATCTAAGAATGACTCAACAGCACCTAATAAGAGCAAATAAATTTATAATGATTTTATTTTACAATTAAAACTTTATCTTTTCAGCATTATATAAGCACATTTAAGTAGATTTGTAACATATTTTCATTTAATGGACATTTTCATTTGTATTTATCAGTCTAGAGAATATTTAGAAAATGCTGATTACTGCATGTTTCTTTCCAGTGAGAATTTGTGGACAAATAGCTGAAAGGTAATCATAAGTATGTTAGCTTTTCTTTAACCAATATAATATATGCATACTTGGATGCTCTACCAACATATGAGGCCTATGAAGGCAATAATTATAATTTTACTCATTAGAAATATTTCCCTTTTGAAGTATCTTTCATTTAAAATTTCTGTGGATCACAAATTCATTGTCTACAATAAACAAACTCCCATTGGTTATTGAGTCTTGAGAATAACACCAATAAATAATGCCTTTCTTTTATATTCACTTTTAAAAACTGATGCCTAAGTTATTAAAATAAACACCATCTCTTTAGTTTTTAGATTAACATAGAGATTTTGCAATAATCTGTTAAACTTTCTCTGCTCAGTCTTGCTGTCTTTACCAACACAACCCAATTTAGCAGTAAAAAGTATCACACTGGTGGTCTCAAACCTATTCTTTTCAACCTTACCTTTATTCTGTTGTAGGCTTTCTCTTTCAGCAATTGCAGTACAATTGTTTTTATTTCTTAATTCCACTTTTCTAATTCGCAGCTAGCACCTAGTACAGTACAGAATAAGCACTAGGTACTCATTCCTTAAATGGAGGAAGGAAACAAAGAAGGAAAAAGAGAAAAGAAGACTAGGAAAGAAAATGGAGTAAAAATGCAGTAATATATCGATTTCACTTTGTGACATGTCACAAGTGGCTGCTGATACCTGGTATTTTGTTCCTGATATTGTCTTTCTTGTGGCTCCCAATTCTATACTGAATATTTCAAATGTAACAGAGAAAACTTACAAAAATAACATAGACACTCACCCAGGAAGTCAGACAGATAAGGTCAGACAGTTATGCCATCAGTTATGTTCTAGGTACAGCCTTGTAAGAGATATTATGGTGAGAAATTATGGTGAGAAAATATTCACCACACTTGGTCATTTAATCGAGTGGACGGTATGCAGGGATGGACTCTAGGATTTCATCACTAGGTGGACTAAAACAAAAGGAGAATAAGAAATAAAGCAACTGAAAAGGCTTTTCTTAGGAATTAAGTCACCGCACTTCCCAGAGATTTACCAACGTTTTAATAACAAAATCCAGAAGGCCAGAGTTCCCCATACTTATATCCATTTTTAACTTCCACTCGCTTCTAATACATCACGCCTTCCCGCCATGCACCATTATGACTTCCGGTGTCATGACTTCGTTGAAGCAGCCTTTTGACATCCTCACTGACTTTTGTGTCACTGAATCTAATGTACACTTTCAGTGTTTATATGATCTCAAGCAATGTCTGATACAGGAAGTATCTTCTCTCTCGCTTACAGCATGGCCTCCCTAGGTCTTCTGTCACATTTTTGCCTTACTTTACCTTTGTCCCTGTGTCAGTTCCTTTCCTACCCCTTGCCGTCTTATTCTTGTCTGCAGACATTAAACTGTGGTGCACCCTATGTTCAGTCTCAGGCTCTGCCTCTTTTTTGTTTGTTTGTTTTTGGTACGAGGAATTGAACTCAGAACTTTGTGCTTCCCAGGTAGGCGCTATGACACCGAGCTATATCCGTGGCCCTCTGCCTCCTTTTATCCCATACTCTCTTTCTGTTCTACAGCTTGAATTATGATCTGGACACAAACAATTTCTTCTGAGTTCTGGGCCAATATATTCAATTTCCTATAAGACATTTCTCCTATTATTTATTTCCAAGCAGACATTTATGTCCAAAATCAAATTCACAGCCCTCCCACACACTCAGTGTGTTTTCCGTCTCAATGAGTAACGCCCACATCCATCTAGTTGGACAAGCCTGAAAACTCATCCTGACAACAAACTAATCTGTCCACCGCCACCTTTCTGCCCCGTTAGTGTACTTGCCACAATGAAGCTGGGGTTGCCAGTTTAAAAATGAAATTTGGTCCCTTCTTTTCTTTGTTCAACACCTTTCGGTGACCTCTCATCAGTTTTAAACAACTCTTCCACCTGACCCGAAAGGCCCTAGGAGACCTGACAGCCTCTCCTCCTTTATCTGTTTTTACTTCCCTGCTACCCAGAGCTTTAGGATCTACTGGGCCCTTCAATCCTTTGTCTCCTCTCTCTAGGGAATTTGCTTGGGTTATTTCCCTTATGTTCATCAAGTGGTAACTGTCACTCCGTCCTTCAGGTGTCAGCTGTGTACGGTAGTGAAGGGGTCCTGAATTAATTCCCCAATAAGATCACACTGACTCACTCTGAGCTTTTGGAACACTCCATAGCCTAACTTTAGTGACAGTTTCCAGAGTTTTAACTTTACATGTCATGTGATCGTTGTCAAATTACTCTCCTTTTCTTGTTCTGGATTGCAATTTCCATGAAAGCTTTCTTAATTTTATTCCTATTTGTTTCCAATATGCCCAGGAAACCAATAAGCACCTGTTGAATGAATGAATAAATGAATGTTTGCAGTTTGAACTGGATAGGTACACAGACATCCAAGGATTTAAACCGAGATGAAATCAATAAGAGGGACAGGAAAAATCCCTAAGCCACTTTCTTTGACATCTAGAGTCTAAGCAAGTTAACCCAGACATAATCTCAGGCTTTAGATAGATATTGAACAGCTGGGAAATGAAACATTGAAAATGTTATTAAAGAACAGCAAATACTAGATAGAAAGATCAGGATTTAGGTGCATCCTCTTGTTTATTTCATTAATCATTCACCTATTTACCTAACAAACATTAATTAAACAACTGTGATGCACCTTGGTCTATGCTAAACACTTTGGCTACAAATATAAGGTGGTAATTGCCCTGAGGAAGCTTGCACTCTAGTAAATAAATGGTTCTTGGGCCCATCTAGTAGTAAGGAAAGAGCTTTTTTGGGCCTGGTTTGTAGTGACTTGGGGATGCACATGGCTAACAAAAAATTTGGGCTAAACACATGTGAATAGAGGAGGAAGGATTCAAATAACATTGGAAATTGTCCTGGGGTACCAGAGTACTGGTATAACATTTTATAAATTATTTTCTCAAAGAAAGAGCATATTTATTACAAATTAAAATAACCTACTGTGTGCGATACGTAACTTTGGAGCCTAAGTTAAGATGGTATACCAACAGACTGTGGTGAAATGGCTCATACTGAGGTAAATGTTAGTTACAGAAGTAGTTTGGTATAGAAATGTTCCAGAAAATGGGTATTGCATAGACATAATCATTATCTGTATTTTTCTATCATGGAAGACAATGGAGACCAAATCTTTGGAAGAATCTACAAGTTTGAAAATATAATGAATGCTTACATTAAAAAAATTACTACATTTAAGATACGCAGCCATTAATCCACCTGAAAATACCTCCTTTCTCTTCAAATGCACTTATTCCACCTTCTTGCTACTTTTTGAAGCACTACTGAAAGTCCTTTTCTGAGTCTTTAGTTGCCTTGATGTCCTGAATCAATTCAAAACATTTAGCATTCACGATCATTTTGACTTTGAAGAGCCAGAAGTTGCACTGTGTCAGATGCAGTGTCTAAGGTGGATGACAACACATCATATTTCTACTAGTCTGACTGTCTTTTGGATGGCGCCCAGCAGCAGCGTGCCTCGTATTTTTGTCCACATCCTGTAAAGACACTCATGAAAGAACACTCACAGCACTGCTTCAGAAAGTAACAAGCATGATGGGAAAACGTGTTCGAAGCAAGAGGAGTATTTTGTGGGAGATGAATGGTAATGTGCATTTTACTGTAATACATTTTAAAAATGTAAACAACTATAGTGTAGTTTGATCATACCTCATACATCTATCCCTACCTGGGCTTAAATGACACAAGAACCACTGTTTAAAATGGCTACAAACGAGTATGATTAGACTTCTCATTCTCATAGTAATGTGAGGATAGAAGGAAAAAGTATATATGTTAATGGGTCCCTCTCAGCCATGTTTAAACCTTAAACTGGTATTCATTATTTTTATTGCAGCTAGAACTGAATAATAATCTTAAGAGTAGAAAGTAACTATATTTCCTGAAAAATTATAAATAAATGATCAGAAAAAAGTTTTGTCATCTTTTCTACTTGAAACATAAAGAAACAAATCGATAAAGCAAAACAACCCAGAAATAACTCCCCCCAAGAGCTGCTTTGTAAGTGAATGGCTGATAGGAAACATGAGAAACTGAATTATAAAAAGTAACTGAACGAATTGCACCTGTGTATAAAATAACCACTCACTTTGAAATATTTACAGTCATAAACATGTAAATGAGAGCATAGAACATGCATAGAGGCTAGAGAAAAAAGATATATATATTTATTCAGTGCTATAACATTAACATAAAGAGTTCCGGATAGGAAAAATCATTCCATAGTCACAGAGGAAAAGAGAGTATTTCATAAAATGGAATTTACATGTTCTCCTGGTCCTGTAGGAATTATGGATTTTTGGTTGATCAAAATAACCTTCCATAAGTGAATTATGATTTGATTCTTAAATTAATTCTTTATCACATTGTATAATAGAGATAAGAATTCTAGAAATGATCCTAAATAAAGTAATGAAAGTGATTTCCTGTAAATGACCAGGAAGAGCTCAAGCTTACCTTTGAGATTCTCATAAGAGTCAAAATAGTGGACAATGCCACCCCCTTTTCTTGGGTACATTTTACATATTTTAATTGTAATATTTTCTTCAGCCTCTTCTATTTATAGAAACAATAAGAGTTACAATGTAAGGTAAACTGGAGATATTATTATAAAAACATTGGAACATGGCACAACTGTGTTTCAGTGATCAGGGGAAAAATTTGGTTGTGAGGTCTGATAGGTTGAATGGAACGATTGACAGATTCTGGGCCAAGAGTGAACTCTGGAGTTGTGCTCAGTTTTATACTGTTGAAATGTGTAATTTTCACATATTATCATAGATACTATGGCCTGATCTGATTTCTCAGAAGCTGTACCATATGGCCTGAAGGTAGTATTTTGAAATAACATAACCAGTACACACAGAAAACACATCAATGTTGAAATTCTGCGAGTTTAAGACTAGTCATTTCAAATAGAAGAATGAGGTAATAGAGACCCTCAATCCCTGGAAATTAACAATTCTGTGAATGTTTGTTGATTGAGTAAATTTCACAGAATTTTGTGGATTGTAGATGGGGGGGGGAAGCAGGTGTCCACGGAGATGAAGCAGTTTTTCCTCAGGCTGAACTGCTAGCGAGTAAAGGGTTGTTTTTAAGCACAGAAAATCCCTGACAGATTCTTTTCCTGGAGTTTCATAAACTCTTTCTGTCATTTTCCAGGGGCACAGAGAATTCATATACAGGAACATATGAATGTATGTCTTTCTGTTGTAAACAATGAGATGAGAGAAAAGCATTAAAAATAAGATTATAGCTTGTTGTCGTTTCACTTATTTACCAACTCAAGTATTTTCATCGTTTGGGAAGAAACCAAAATTTGTAAATTTTCCAAGCAACAACAAGGCTGCTGGTTGAGCAATGCTAGGCTTTTCCAACAGTGGGGAGCAGCTGAAGGAAAGATTTTTCTCCCCTCTGTACCTAAGAAGTAATTAAAATAACTCCTCGTCTTCAGAGCATAAAGCAGAGATGAATCAGTGTTTTACATAAGCAGCATCTTAATCATTCTGCTTCTATTAGGTCTGAAGAACTTGTGGATTTGATGGTGTTTTGCTGCTTGTGAGGTGCAGGCTAGCTCACATCTTTATTTCATTTGACAAAATAAAAAGTAGGTTCATGACAGTAATAACTAGGAGGCAGATTAGAGTGTTTGACCTAACAACATATGGCATTTTACATTTTGGCTTCAGACAGCTCATCTTTTGAGACTTCCAACAGTACAGAAAAGGAGAATTTAGTATGTAATGTTCCAGTAAGTATGCAACTTTTGGAAAGAAGGACTGCTTTGAAGATGTAAATCTCTCAGCCTCTGTACCTAAACTTGATTGCTTTGGTTTGCTGCAGGAACTTAATCTCTTGTTACTTCATTATAGAACTGATATTACAAGAAGATGTTTTGTAATATCTTTTGGTCTCATGCATTTTCATATAGTTTAACTGACTTTCCCACACTTTATCTGTGATTGTGATGACATTATCAAGCTACAGAAATGAATCTATTTTATGGGGTGGTTCTGATGTACATCACATTTCGTCAGAAAGAGTAAATGAAGACTTTGAATTCCATTTTCTGCTCCACCATTTGTAACACTGTGAAGTAGGATATTTTGTTTTCTCCTGTTTTAAGTGTAACTCCTGACACCCAAAATCTGAGAATAATGATTTTATGAAGTAATATCCATGAAATACCTATCGCAGAACCTGCACTAGAGGTCTTCGATAAATGTTAATTTTTACTATAATTGTACAATGTCATAAAAGTATGTTTTAATTAATACAAACAACAGTACCTCATCTTTAAATAATTTACATCAGAGCATGAGACAAGTAGGTATTACTAAGGTGCTAGAATTAAGCTTTTCATGGGCAGCTATGAAGTGTTCATTATGGCACAAGCAGCCTCTTAGTGATGAGATGTTGAACTGAGATAGGAGAATGATGAGCAGGACTTAGAGGTACTGAACACTTGGCAGAGAAAAGATGGAGCTAGAATACTGATTCAGTGAGCAGATCTCCGGTCATTTCCCAGGCTGTGATCCTTCCCGTCTGGTCATGCTCTGCATCGAGGCAGGCAGCAGTGATCTTGTCTTTAATTTCCACAAGTTCCATACTTCCGGGTCTTCCTTCCCGCCTTCCTTACTAATCGCTGTATGGGTTGGTGCCCTGTAGGTAACTCCCACTTTTGCTGGTAGTATGATGCTTTCTCCCTTTCCTTCACCACAGCCTTTTGCTGTCTGACCTGACATATCTTTTATTCTTTGGTACGGTTCTCTGCCTCCTCCTCCTACCGTAATTCCCTGTAGGCGAGACATCTTTCTCTGTCTTGCCCACTAACAAATCTTCACCACTTAGACTCTGACACTTGGCAGGAACTCCTAATTACCACATTGGTTAAATACCTGTGTGAATTTTCACTTATGAGGAAATACATTTCATATTAGGGTAGCATCTATTCTTTTGAATATTCACACAAATGCTTACGGTAAAATCAATAACAACTTTATATGATGAGAATTTTATTTAGTTTTATGAAATTCAAGACTTTAATATTTGAAAATGAACACATCTCCGATTAAAAGAAACATCACATAAAATTATATTTTGTAAGTATACACATTTCTTTATTTATCTCGTACATTTATTCACTGGCTGAAGAGTATGCTAAAAATAGTGCTCTAATTTTCTCAGATTCCTTGAAATGCATGACTGTAAGGAGTCCTCCTAAATTATAAATATAATTTTTATCTTGCTTCAGGGAAGAAAATACTTCACTAGTGTTTAGGAGATATGAGCACCACTTTAGAGGGGAAAAAAAACCAAACTTCTTTGATGCTACACCACATGTAATTAGGATATTTTTCTCCATGTCAGAGTTTTAAGTACATTTTGTGTTATTTACAGTATTTCTAATGGCATAATAATGTGCTATAATTTTGCACTGTTTAAATAAGTCAATGAATCTGTCTCTTCTCTTCCAAGGTTATTTCTCTTCAAAAGAATAATATTGTGATGTTCAGCTACTATTTTTATTGTACTGAAACTGAAATTAAAATTAAAATAATAGTAAATGAAGCAAAATATAACACATTAGAGAAAGTATATAATAAAATATTCACAGTATGAGAGTGATGATTTAACTTTTTCTAAACCACTCATTTTAAGAATTTTTAATGCACAAAAACTGATTTCTCAGTGAGAAATTGTAGGTAATGTGAGTATTGTTGAACTGTAAAGAGAATTTTGCTATTATTACTATTACTGTTTTCTCCATTTAGTACCACAGCTTTTCAATAAAACTGTCAGGTGATTTTGAATGGAAGAGCTGGAAGTCTCCATGAAATCAGTGGATGCCTGCTAATACTGATCATGAAGGTGACATTCACTTAACTCTTTCATATTGCCTGGAAGTGTATAGGTAAGTCACGATGTTTTTGCTGCGTCTACTAAGAAGGAACGACATGTTGGCTCAAGAATCTCTTTATAGTCATGCTGAAATGGTACTAATGAGAGATGGTTAACTTCCCCAACTGATACAGGAGAAGGATGACAATTTCTCAAGAGTATAGTTGACCTAAAATAACAAGCTATCTTACAAAGTAGTTACTGCCTACTATTGGGTATATTCAAGCAAGGATTGAAAAGACCTCTGCCAGAGTTGTATGAGACATTTAATTAGTAGACTGCTTGCTTACTCTTCGCTTTCAGCTCTTGGGATCTTAATGGTGATGACCATTGAGACTCACGCACTAGCCAAGGATATAACTCGGTGGCATAGAGCCTGCCTTGCAAGTTGCTGGGTCCTGAGTTTGACTTCCAGTATATTAAAAAAGAAAGACTCAAGAACTATAAGATACTGTTAAAAAGTAGTAAATGGTTTCAAGAAGTAAAAAAGTAATTCTAATAAATATTTAGATATTCTGAGAAATAAAGTTGCTTCTAAAACCCAGTCTGAGCAGTTTAGCAACTTAGTGAGACCTCATCTCACATTAAAAAAAGAAAGGCCAAGGAGACAGCTCAGTACCAAGGTGTTGGGTTCAATCCCCAGTACCACACACACACAAGACAGAGGGTGAGTTCTATACAAAGATAGTTTATGTTTGATAAAGACTCATGTTTGATTAGTGAATTAATGAATCTAATCCTTGGGCAGAGATTGGTAAAAATAGTGCGAAGTGCTGTTGAGTACAGACTGTGTTGTTTTATACATCCATATTATCCACAAACCCAATAAAGTTATTTTTACTGAAGTACTTCATTAAATACTTACTACAGCATTAAAATTTTATGTATTTTTGTAACTGTGACTTTCTCCAATACATTGCAGACCTGCATTAGTTGTCTAAAGTAGAAATCACATACACAATTCAGTGTAAAAGTATCTTAAGGATTCAGCCATATTTAGATCATGACAGATTCAAAATTTTCAAAAATATTAACAGGCATACAAAGTTTGAATAAAATTTAATATACACTATTTTCCAGGGTTTTTTCAAATTGAAATACTTTACTATGAAAAGAGATTAATAAGTTTTGTGTAACTATATATTAGTTTAGGTTCTGATACCCTTCTGATACCTAGCTATCTAAATGATCATATTTTACTGACAACACTAGTTGTTTTAATCGTATAGCTCATGTCCTTTACAATGTAGGGGTAATGTTATTATCCCCTAGCTTTAATGGATACAAAGAATTCTTTGTAAGAGCATGATTAAAAACTCAAAAATACTTGACATATCTATATATTTATATATTTGTATATAACTATTTATATTCAAAGTTAAATTCAACTATAAAATAAATGAGAATCTATTTGTCCTTTGAGATTATAAGAATTAAATATATGTTAATATACCATGTATGTATACAGAGTATCATAAAAGATCATTTTCATTCAATAATTTTTGAAAATTTTACATTGCCTATATCCTTTTAGCAAATAGAAATCATTCAGAAAATAAGAAATTCAATGTTTAAGATTTCAACTTGTTAACATTGTCCAATGACAAGTCACACAGACAAGAATACACATTCCATGAAAATTAAGTGAAACAATATCATCTCTCTAAAAGGGTTGGAATCATGAAAAACGGTTGGCAAGCACAACAACAAACTCTCAACTTACTCTGTGTTTCATGTTATGACTAAGGTGTGTAGGCCTACATCAGGGGGAAAATAAACTTAATTTTCTTGTCTCTATTTATTTTATTGTATATACCTGTCCAGTCTGTTTGTCCTTAACCAACTCATTGTCATCAATCAAATTTCTTGGGAGAAAAACACTAATATTGATAGTGATCAATAATATGTTTTGGTAAGTGACAGTTACCAATACTGATAAATTATTTTCTTCTTCCATAATTTTAATTTAATTTTATTGTAAGAAATTCATCTTCTGACAGATAATATATACAATATGTATAATGTCTATGTAAGAATTTATATATTCTTGTATAGATACAGAGTATATACATTGTTACAAGTTATTTTCCTGGTGTGAAAGGTACAGAGATGTCCTTGAAATGTACTTCATGCTTTTAGTATTATATATAGATCTTGCTTTCAATTTAATCCCTAATCTGTGTAAACAAATCTATTTTACTTTTTCAAGAATCAGTTGCATTGTTTAACAACATAACATTAGGATGAAAAATCGTTAAATGTTGAGAGTAACAGAAATTAAGGCACACAGCTTCTCTCTAAGGATGGAAAGAAGATGCATCCGTCTTTGTCCCATTAAAAGTGGTCTTCATTTTTAAAGATGCTATTTCAAGTATGTGCAACAAAGTCCGACCTCATGACTACTGTGGATGGCAAACCCTCAACAAAACCAGCTGATGTCTTAGAAGAACTGAATTGCTCTTTCAGTCGCCACTGTGTTGACAATATGAACAAATATTTGGACATGTTTTCACACAGCAAATTATCTCCTCCAATTACCCTCCATTTTATACTTGTGTTACTTTTAACAGCTAGATTGTCCTTTCACACAAATAATAATGGCCTCTACCAATAAAATGAAAATCAAAAGCAGAGAAAAGCTTAATTTTATTAATACTGAGACAGATATGTTAATTGTAGAGGATATTGAAATATAAAAGAACTCCATTTGCTGTTGGTAATCTGTTTTGAAATTCTCAGGGGTTTAAATATAGTGATTGCTTGGCAGATATTCATGTCTGGAAACATAAATAAAGGAAAAAACACTACCCCAATATAAAGCCTCAAATTCAGTAACTAACACTAGTCTTTATCAATCATGGAAGTTGACACTGTTTTGGTAAGAAATAATTCTTTAAACAATCCACATACAACTACAAGTTAATGTTTTAAAAAATAATTTTATCATAAGGAAGTTCAGATGCATAAATAGTTGACCTAGAAAGACACTATCCATGACTATTTTTCTAGGAGAAATGGATTAATATCAAGTCAGAGAAACATGTAAACACTCCTTTAAGCATAAAGTGTGAGAT
Organism: Dinomys branickii; assembly: GCA_004027595.1. Classification (NCBI taxonomy): domain Eukaryota; kingdom Metazoa; phylum Chordata; class Mammalia; order Rodentia; family Dinomyidae; genus Dinomys; species Dinomys branickii. Next base: position 79,297 of record PVLD010002306.1, on the reverse strand, counting down.
TTGCCTCATATATTTGGGTGCTCTTATCATCTTGTTTTGAAATCCTGTATCATTAATATTGTTTTTGTGTTTGTCTTTGTTGTTACTTTGTTATTGTTTTTTTCCTTTAAAGTAAAAGTAAAGTATACTATGTGAAGTGGTATGTAGGAGGGAAATAGTGAAAAAACGGGCAGGGTTTTGTTAACTTCAAATAACTCATACAGTATTTAAGGTATTCGGGAAAAAGAAGGAAAAGAAAAATATTATGTATTAATTTTAATTCCTTTCTAGTGTACTTACAAAACATTTTAAAATTACATGCATATTTGAAAGCTCTGAGTATTTCAACTAAGAAATAAGAATGTATCACCAACAGAGACTCAAATTCATGACTATACAGACTAATTATTCATTTAAATAAATTTTCTAAAATTATGAAAGAGACGTTACTATGTTGTTTGCAACTCTCCATTGCACTTACAGTTCATCCACCACTTCTCTGACCTGTGAGCCCTGCACGGTGCCAGTAGGATGTGCGCTATGCAGTCTCTCTGCTTCTTTCCCCCAGGGCCACATGGTCCAGTCTAACAAGCCATCCTTCCACACTATGGACACACCGAAAATGGTTCTGTCTGTTGGGGCCCTTAGTTATTTCTTTACTAAGGGAGCAGCATAGAAGATCTTTCAGTAGCAGTTGTCTTCTTGTTATGTGGCTCTCAGCTCTAAGAAGACTTCTTTGACTTTGAATTAGCCCTATCATTTCACAGTCATTTTCTAACCTGCCTTGCTTTCTTCTTACGCTGAAATTCACCTGTTTTCCCCATATTTAACATCTGTCTTCTCCTCATGAGTGTAAATTCAGTGAGGTTACATGTGTCTTAGCAACAGAAGAGCGCTGAGCAAGAAGTCAAAATTAAATTGATTCATGTGAAAGAAAAAAAAAAAAGATAATTAAATAAACACCCAGCATTCCTCCCCCCCAAATAGCTGTTCCAGACAACTACGGAACTGCAGCTGTCCTTTCTCACAGTTTCCTTTGCTAACTGCATCTACATGTATTAGCAACTTCCAATGACTATTTGATTAGTCTGTTTTGTGACATTTGTGTTTGGTTTTGCTGTATAATTGCATATAATGCTACTTTAATTTATATAACTTGTATATTCATACAATTTTCTTAATTTGTGTTTCTAAAAGTAACTTCTCTGAGAAACTAGGGGCTACATTTAATTTTATAACAAAATTAGTGACTTCTCTTCTAAGGGCCTTAGAAAGGCCTTGGAAAATAGTCTGTTTTACTCATAGAATAATCCAGCTATAAAATTATTTTAGAGCTTTATTTAACACTTGATAAAAGTATGAAGTATTTTCAATTAAGGATATTAGGAGGAAAGTTTCACATAGTGTTTTCAGAGTCAGATTTAGAACTAAAACCAATTATATCATTTGAATACTAAAAAAAAGAACTGAACAATTTTAGAGCTACACTATATTTCAAAGAAAAATACCTATCTGGAAAAATAAAAAGTAAAAGAAAAATTCTCATTTAGGTAAAAACTATTAATATTTCATAATCCACTTAAAACACAATTAGATGATATAGATTGTATTTACCTCTACCCACCCTTAAAGGTATATTACATATTTTAGCTTATGATACGGTGATATACACCTAATATATACTGTGTACCTTTTTAGGCGTACATAAATAGTATACCTAGACAGTATCATATAGATTTTTTAAATGAAACCGCTTTTATCCAGAGTTTGTCACATTTTGTTATTAGGTTAATTCCTCTACTTGGTATTCGGCACTGATTAGATTTTCATATCTATTCACTGAATTATTTACCGTATTGCACTTTTAACTTGTGCCAGGCAGTGTTCTAGCTCCAGGAGTATACTGAGAACCAAGTAATGTCCCTTGCACTATAGACACTCATAAATCATTTATTTATGATCTGAAATAGTATGAGTTAAGTGAGGAGTTTTTGTCTCAGGTTTTATTTGAGAGCGGGGCCACAGCGAGAGCAAGAACTTCAAGCATTTTCTATTATAGACATCAATGTTACAGCACAATTGTGAAACGCCAAAGGCATCAGCAGCAAGTGCAGTGTCATGTTGGCGCCGGACTCAGAGTAGGTACCCACCACACTGACGGGATGAATAAAGGGTGGGCTCAAATATTTCCACATAAAAATTATATTATTTTATACCTTTACCAGATCTGGAATCAATATTTGTAAAATATGTTCCATTTGAAAGGTCTGGCTTTAGCTGATAATACGCCAATATCCATTTGTAAAGGGTGGATACCAAGAAATTGCAGTATTCTTTTATGGTAAGGACATAACTTTCCTCCACATGAAGTGACTGTGAAAAATTATCTTCCTCATGGTAAAGTGTACTTGAATTATCTTGCAAGATCAAAACTATCTGTGTTTCTCTTCTCCAAAACCCAGAATACAGCAGAAAGCCAGCTGGCAGGACCTGCTGGCTGCCTGCCATTCTCTTCTGAGGTTGCGAGGCAGTCCTACGGGAAAAAACAATCATGAATTCAGTTTAACTAGAGCCACAGAATGGCATTTGCTTCTTGATGGACTGTGGGTCTATTACTAAGACAAACTAGATTAAAGCCATTCAAATCCTACTTTCTGTGACTCAGAAGATCAGAGGGTTGAGGATGTTTTGAGAATAGGAATTATGCTGTTTGTCATTCCTTGACACAATGATAGAACAACCAAATAGACAGTAAACCTTCAGGCACCAACCTGTATTTTTAGAGCTACTTTCTTCCTCAAATTGAATTGTTTTAGCATGGTACATGGATGACCTATATACATGAGAAGATAATAAAAGGAAAAACAACAGAGGTTTTTGCTAGGCATTGTTCTGAAGATGCTGGCATTTTTAAACTCACTTAAATTCCCAGAACAAGTCCTGAGGTAGTACTGTACATAGTTCAATTTTTACAGAGAAGAAAAATGAGACAGCGAGGTTAACTACCCTCAATATTGCAGCACCGAGGTAAAAATCTGACTGCAGAAAATGCTTTATTAACCACTTAGAGAGAGAAAATGATTTATAAACTATGATTATAAACATTCCAGCATTCATAAACACCTCAAGGAAACTGGTCCATAAGGTTAGGGTGATTTTTTTCAATTTGAAATGTTTCCTCCAAAGACGAGAAGGCTGCCTAAGCACAAACACCATGTGGACTTCCTATCTGATTCATTTCCTACCTTGGAAGTTTCGACTCTCCTCAGACAGAAGTACTGTACTGTATACACTGAAACAATAAAATAAATTTTTTAAAAAGGCATGCACCAGGTTCAGTACTCCATTCCATAAGCATCTACTATTTCAAAACCACTGTAAAAGGGATGCCTCCAAGTTTTCCACTTCAGGTATACGATCGTTTATAGGTCAGTTGTGGTTTTGGTGAATGCTTGAAATGATAGAGTTAAAGCTTGAGCCTGGGGCCACCTATGGACTTAATGAGTTGTGCATGCCTTTGTGAGTGTTACTGTGCAAATCTCATCTGAGCCAGTGTGAAGGCATCATCTAGCCACTCCATTTAAAGGATTGAGATGAACTGTACATAGGCTGCATCATTTATGCAGTGATAAGTATCCACTTCTAGGATGGACACTATCCAAGCTTGGTCTACAAGAAAACAGCACAAAACAATTTAACTTTTGGTCACTGAATACTTAATCCTATCAAAATTAGTCTAATAATAGTTTATTAAATAATCTTTTCTTGGTGGCACATGCCTGCAATCCCAGCATTTGAGATGCTGAGGCAGGAGGATGGCTGTGAGTTTGAGCCCAACCTGGGCTACAAATGGAGTTTAAGGCCATCTTGAACTACATTGTGAGACCCTGTCTCAAAACAGACAAAAAGGAATTTTTTTCTCTGTTGGTATTTTTGAACTATAGAAAACAGAAAGCTACTTTTTAAATTTCAAAAATCATTAATAGTAATCTGGTATTTGGCATTTGTTGTAAAGAAAATGAGTCTGAAAGTTTTTCAAATACTATTTCAAAGAAAAACAAACATACAGGAAAGCTACTTTCTGGCACATTTGTGATTAATGAATGAGAAGATTTTACATATTTAAAGGCACATTCTGCAACTTATATAGTCCATAGGTAAGAAGCATAAGTTCAAAATAAAATTTACTTTGAACAATTTGTCTTTTAGTTTACTGCTGATGTCATATATTTATTATATATGGTTAAAATGACATAATAACACTTGTGAGGTTCTGATATTTAATTGAGCTAAATTTCTACAGATTTTCTTTAATTCAAAATAATTTTTCTGTAGAAAATGATTTTATATGTTGAGCATTTAAATTTCTTAGAATACCCTTAACAATACAGAAATTATAAATTTAAAGTTAATTGCCAATGTTCTTTTTCTTTCATCAAGGAGAAATGAAGATAAGATACCTTATTTTCACACAGTTTTTGCTATCTTAAGATATACCATATTTCATAGTATTTTAAATAAAAACAGAATTAAATGGCTTTGATATCTACCTCATAAACAATTAACAGGATTTATTAACTCCTAAATCCTGCAGCATCTCAATTTCTCTGAGGATGTATGCTGTAGAGGTATTGCCCACCCTGGGTGAGGCCAGTGCAGTCCATTTCAAATTAAATTCACCTCCTTTGTGGTTCAGAATAAATTTGTTCTCTCTTTTAATAACAAATTTCAGAGAAAATTTTAAGTAGCTGCAGATAAATACCTTCAAAGAGATTTATACTTGTTATTAACCTCGTGTGTGTGTGTGTGTGTGTGTGTGTGTGTGTGCGCGCCTAACAGTAAAGGTTCATGAAAATATTTTCCTTTGTAACTTGTATTACTGCATTTACTTGGTTATTCCTTTATCATATATTTCCATATGTTACTTCTTTTGAGTACATTTGCGACGTTTTTCTTTTAATTCCTATGAGTATATTACTTATTCATCATTAAGTACAACTGTGGATAGCCAATTCTTTATTCAAATAAGGAAAATAATTTAAATTACTAGAAAAGCATCAAAAAGCTCTAATTTTATACTAGTGTTTAGGAAAAAGAATAACGAAGTGATTTTGTAATAGATAGAGTTAGATTTCTAGAAACTAACTCTTTAATACTGTACATCCATTAACAATATGCTAGATACCGATCTTGGTGCTTTTTATGCCGCCTATGTTTGAGAGAGGTATCATTATTTCCACTTTTACATTTCAGAGAAAGACCCAATGCCACAACAAACTCCTTGGCAATTTGAAAGTTCATCTTATCTCCTATCTTTCTGTTTCTTTCACCCATTTACTTTCTTCCCAAGTATCATTAAAGCTTTTATGTTATTTCCAATAAAACGGGAAGCCCGGTTTCTCTAGATTGAAATTCCAACTAGCTACAAAGGCTATGAACAGAAATTTCGGTCATTACTGTTGCTTTTATACATCTATGGTCCTTGGTGGACTAGAATTAGCTCTCATTCATCAAATCATTTGTGCATATCATATTCACCTTTGGTCCTATGGCCTCAAATATATCCTCACATTTAAAATATTTTATAATATGGCAAAAATATGGATCAACAAGTAAAGTGCTTTTATAAAATTCAAAATATTTAAGTCTCAATCATAGAAAGATTAAAATATCACTATGATAGCATATTTTATTTTTCACATGAAAATGTCATCTTTGAAGCCACCAACTGTGTCTTGTGAGACTCTGTTTATTATGTGGGAGGCACATAAATGCTAACTCTTTGCTAATTGCTAAAACAAATGTTATTTTACTTGAGAATTTGACAGAATAAACATTATAGTTGAAGAACTTTTGGTTGTCTTATTGAATATGTTAACTACCGAGACCTATAATACTAAAAGTCATTAATTAAATTTGTGAGGAAGCCCCTTGTATCTTTTCTCATTTTGATTTCAAAGTGATCTCATGCCTTGAGATAGTTTTATTCTGAATAACATATTTCAATAAATATTTCTGAGTAATTTCATGGGAAGCTATGGAAAACTCAAAGGAGAATACATTAAAATTTCTGCCTTAGTCATTGTATCATTTAATTTTACTTATTTTTCAATTAACAAAAACTGCATACATTTATGGTATACAGTATACTTATCACATACTTATCATTTTTGTTTTGAAACTTAAAATCTACTCTAGAAGCAATTTTTAGTATTCAACGTATTAACTGCAGTGGATATATGGTAGGTATTTTGAACTCCCATTTAACTGAAATTTTGTTCTTTGTTAGACATCTCCTTGGTATTTCTAACCACAGTCAACTACCATTTTATAATCTTTTTCTGAGTTCAACTTTTTAATAGTCTACATATGAGATGAGATCATGTGGAATTTATCCTTCTGTGACTGCACTTAATATCATAATCTTAACAGCTAGCTCATAAGGAGCTTTTTACTCTTGTCTTCTCTCTGATCAGCACGTAGTATGCAATGTCCAGGCTGAGGATATAGCTCAAGTGCCTGCTTGGCAAGTGCAAGGTCCTGAATTTGATTCCCAGAACAAACAAAACCTATGCAATGAATCCTGACAAGTTATGAGGAAAATACTATTTTGATGTGCGTTTGCACTGAGGAAATACAAGCCTAGTGAGAGCAAGTGATGTGCCTGGTGTCACACACTGGAAAGTCATGAAGTCTAGCTGCAAGTCTCTGCCAGCTTAATTCTAGGCTGGGACCATTGGCTACTAGATTATGCTGATTATAAAGAACCAATAAAAGACATTTGCAATCCCAAATTCAGACTAGGATTAATTATAAAAAGTAGATATCCTCCAAGTGCTATAAACAAACTAGAAAATCTGGATAGAAGAGGTTTTTATGGTTGGCTTCAAGAGTTAGGAACAATTTCAATAAGCATGAACGTTAGGGAGAGAAATCTAAATGGAGAATTTATGTTGATGTAGGATCAGACATTGATTTTCCCGATACTTATTGAAGTGTGACTGAAGACCCTTTTCAAGAAAAATAACAGACACAATATTAACACAAAGTTAGATGGAAAAGAGCGCAGCGCAGTCCTCTCACCCACTGCAGTTTTTCTCTTTGAAAGTTTCACAGAGGAGGTCTCCGCTGCGGGTCTTCTCATTCCCCCAGGCTTCTGGAAGGGTTTGTGAGGTCGTGGGAAAAACTTAGAGGGCATCTTTATTAGGTCTTGTATCATTAAAAGGAGTATCTGTACAAAAATATGCACTAAACTGATCTCTACTTTATTCACTTAATGCACAATGGTATTTCTTGCTTTGTTTATCTGTATAATATGAAAACATTCCAGCTGTAAACCTAATGTAGGCTTAGGTTACAGTTTCCTTTAAAGGAAGATTGGTTCCAGTAACACATAGATATTCAGTATCATAATCGTTCACAGTTCTGGTCTTAACAGAAATAATAATATATTAAACTTTATTGAGATAGAAGACAGTATCTTTGCCTCCATAATACCCACTCTAAGGTTGAATTTCATGACATCAACGTTTGCAGGCTTTTTATTTTTTGCACAGTCAATCAATGTTGATAGGTAAACTCTTACTTCAGTACAGATGGAGAATGTGTCTGGATGAGCTGGCTTTGAAAGTTGTATTTAATATTGATTTAAATGTTGCAGTCTAAGTGAAATTTCTAAACAGCATAATTTAAAAATATGTATGTTAGGGCTGGGGTGTTGCTCAATGGTAGATAGTTTACTTAATATGGGTGAGCCTCAGGTTTAAATCAAAGCAAAGAAAAATAAAAGACTTTAAAAGTATGTTATTACATTCAGATATAGGATTGGTATCAATGTGCAATAGCTTTATTTTCAGTTTTAACAATGTGTGTATTCTATACCTTAGACAATGGAAAGCAAATAAATAAAAAAAATAGGGTAAGACAAGAAGAATTACTAGGGGGCTGGAGATATAGCTCAGAGGAATAAGTGCCTGCCTGGCAAGTGCAAGGTGCTGAGTTTGATCCACGGTACTGCCAAAAAAAAAAAGAAGAATTACTAGACTTGAAGATGTAAACTGTCATTTATTATTAGTCTCTTTCTTTTAGCAAATTGCTTACAATTCTTAGGAATTTTTCTTCTTTTGTGTGATCACTCGCAGTGTACGAATCCTGATTGCCCTGATGGAAGTTATCTGTTAATTCCAGAGAAGACTGGTAGACACTTTTAATGGTCAAGTTCATTAATAAATCTGCTTATTTGGGTGATTTTGTTGCCAGTTAACAAAACCTAATGGAACTTGACAATAATGCTGATATTTCCTATTTTTTCCAATTCAAAGTTTAGAATTGTTTAAGGAAGTTATAAGTGACTCTTCTCAAATTAGTATTGGTATCTATTTATCTCAACATTGCTATAAAATTCTCAAAACTAATTTTCCTTCTTTAATGTCCTAAAAATTTTTCCTCTAGATAATACTGAGTGAGCAAATGTGTTGTTAAATCAAACATACATTTGGGTTTTACAAACATCAAATTATGGCTGTTTTGCCCAATTTCCTAGCATGCATTTTTTTCTTTTACTGAATGTTAAACTAGATCAGCAAAATAGAGCATTATTTTTATTACAGAGCAATGTCTTCTATGTGTCAAAATCTATAGCTTTTTATTCTTTCCACTTTAAAGTATGATGCACTGAGGCGGAGGAATGAGAACAAATTACTTGGCATGTTCACTGGTGATTACTTTTTATTGCTACAATATCCTATTTTCTATTCTTTAAGAATCCTTTTTTTTTATCTATTTTTTTTTTGGCGGTACTGGGGATCGAACTAAGAATCCTTTAAAAAACATCTCTGATCTCAGATTGCAGTGTTTACTGTGTATTGTGTGTGAATCAGATAATTTTTGAAGAGTACAATATAATAGTTATTTTTTTAAATTGGTAGGGGATAGGAGGTAAATTATTTTTAAATTAAAAAGACTGAAAGATGATATTGTGTCTGTTAGTAAGTCCAAGAGCATAATAAATGAGTCCACTTGGTCTTTAGGAAGCTATGTAAAATATCATCCCACTTGCTCACTTGGCATGGCTAAGTTAGTAAGGCTTCACCTTGATTGGTGTTCAAATAGATCATATACAGTAGTGAACAAAAACCAGGAAGATGTTCATCCTCAACTCATAAATATTAAGACAAAAATGACACACATGAACATTTATAGAATGAAAACTGCTAATATATACAACTATGAAATGGCTAGTAGTTTATTCATAATTTTCTTAACATTTCTAGTATCTCCTTAATATTTTTTGTATAAAGGATTTATATGAATAAGTCTCTGTACTTTAGTTTCACAGGATTGGCTTTGTGGGTGTAAGAAGCCATACTGACATGGTAGGCATTTCAGTCTGCTTAGGTTTATTCTGGTACTCACTAAATTAGCCTTTAAAGAGAGAGTACCAAGAAAACATAAAATACAGAAGAGGACTGCTCAATGGATATCACTATGTGAGCTGTTACTTTCCTCCTCCTGTGCACAATGAAAATTGTTTTAGAGTTGCAGGGATATTTCTGACCAAATCTTCCTTTGTTATAGTGTTCTGAGGTGCCTTAAGTTTTACAACTTAAAAAGCTGCTGAAATTCTATTCTTCTGCATGTAAGGAAATCTTAATTAGCTTTAATTTCACTGTGGATACTTTAAAACTGAGTAACATCAAGGACTTCTCTTAGTTTCTTGACATATTTGTTCTAGAACTATTTCCATTTTCTTAAATCATTAGAAAATAATTCAATTTTAAACTCATTTTTGTAAAATGTAAACTCAGAAGACAGCCATGGTAACTGGGGCAAAGCTGGGGTAGATACTGTAATTAATGCTCACCTCAACCATTTACTGGTCTTCTAGACTTTTGGCCAAATCAGTGAGTATCTCTAAACTTATTTCTTATCAACAAAATGGAGAAGATGATGATACCTTACAGTGTTGATACAATTAGTAAAGGAAGAAAAGCATGTGAAAATATTCAGTGCACGGTACAATTCATGTAGCGGTTGTCCATCATATGTCAGTTACTTCTTAAAATCTTGCAAATGTCCTAATAATAACTACATATCAAGATACCATTTTGTGCCTAATGATCTAGTAGATGAAAACAAAACAACAATAAACTGACAAGAAAAGATTTATTTCTGTTCAAAATATTATATTTCATATGAGAAGATAAATATATGCAGAGAATCAGTAGGATTAATACTAGATAAAGTAGTGAACTAGCTATATAATTAAAACACAGAAGGATTTATGCTAGATTTGACTGTTAGTGTGTAGTTCATAACCAAGCACTTTGGGAGAACTAGATAGAACATTGATAATCATCCAAGGAGAAGAAAGGAAATTTAGGAGAAAAAGGATTTCACTGTAGGTATTAATTTAACTACAGTTGTCTTTTGGTGGTGAAGATGTGTTACCAAGCACACATTTCTTAAAAGAAGCAAGTAGTAAGTCTGAGGATGTAAGAAGCCTCAGAATAGAAGATGTCTTAAAGAACTTTGTGCTCCAAAGTAAAAAATGGAATTGACAGTGAGCAGCAGGCAGGAGGTGGATATGCTGGCATGCAAATCTCACCCTTGCTGTCCTTATAAATAATGACTCAGAAGCAACCAGGGATATATTAACCAATTGTGAGGCATTCAGTATGCTGGAATGAGGTCAGAAAATGGAGAAGGATGAGTACAAGTTAGATAATAAGAAGCAGGAAGATCTTTTCCAAATGGGAACGTGAAGGACAGATGGAGGGAGCGAGAAAGGAGGTGAGAGGGAAGGATGAGGTCAAAGAACTGAGGGAAAAAGTGGAAACGGAGCTTTCCTAAAGGGGAAGGCATCCAAGAGTTAGAAGAGCAGGGAGGGATGGACACGGTTGGAAAGAAAACAAGAACTAAGGTTTTTTATGTACTTGAACAAACGCCCTAAAATAAATGTAAACATTATGTGTTACAAACATGTACTAATAAAGTAAAAAAAAAAAAAAGAAAAGAAAAGAAAACTGACGAAAGTAGTGACCTTGAAGCATCCTAAAGAGTGAACAACTCTAATAAAATTAGTAAAGATAAAAACAATTATGGAAATAAAGACTGTTTATTTAATCACTTCTGTGTGCCAAGCATGCACTAGACACTTTATTATATCTTTCAGCAGGTTGAATATCTCAGCAACTTGAAGAGTTTCAAAAACGTTTAAAAGATAAAGACAGGTCTATCCATCCAACAAGAAGAGTGTATGGCATACAGTACAGAATATTCAGGAAGGAAAGAAATAGGGGCAATGGGTTCAAATATGAGTGATGCACATACACACATAGCAGTAGGGTTCCACATAAAGGCTCACATTTAGTCTTCTAAAATGGCAGAAACTGAAAAAATACTTAGTTCTACAAAAACATAAAATCTTTATAATCTTTAAAAATATAGTATACAAGGTTCTACAAGTCTGTACCTTTTATTGTTCCTACTGAGGACGTAATTCATCATAATTTTTTCATGTAACACAGTATTTTCAGAGAAAATATTATGAATCCATTGGGGAAACACAGATTCCAGGACAAGAAATCCTGAATTAATGTTTAAACACCCCTGGACAAAGCAGCAATTTACTACAAGTAGTCATTGCATAAACTATAGGCATTTAAACAATTTTTTTAAGAGAAAAGAACAAAAAAATACAAAAGCAAAACAATACAAAAATTATAAAAATGGTACAGAATTTCAAAACAAGATGATAGGAAGGGGAAATATGTCTACATATACACTAGATGTTTAAGACAATTGTACTGCTAATTTCTATTGGTTAGGTGAAAGAAACAGTCAATGTATAATTGTTTGACAAATCTTGCATGCCTATATCTGGTAATCTGAGCAACTACTCTTAAGGTGACAATTAATAGTACAACAACCATTGTTGATGTCCTACCATCTTGTTTTAAAATCCTAAACAATGTTTGAATTGTTTTAACAAGCTTAACCAAGCATTTTGGGAGAACTATGACAGAAAATTGATAACTGTCCAAGCAGAGGAATAAAATAGGGAATTTAGGAGAAAAGATAGGATTTCACTTTAGGTGCTATGTTCTCTGGAGATTTTGTGTGCAAAATATGAGAAATTCTTTTCAGAAATAAAATTAAGTTACTTTCAGGTATTTCCATCTTGAAAGTTAAGCCTGCCTTCAGTAAGCCAATCACATTGAGAAATATTACCAACTTTCTTAAACAAATATTAGTTATGTATTTCTCTTAAAGCAAGGCTAGATAATAAAATTGTGTTTTAGCATGATTTCAATAAAGAAATATATAGGTATTGGTTATCATTAGTTTGGGATATAAAGGTGATCAGCATGTTCTCTTTCTGCTTGAGGAGCCCATGTTCTAATAGGAAAAATAAATAATATATAGAAATATCTGTACTATGAGATATATAAAGTATATATCATAGGAGACCATTATCCCAATTGTGAAGAAAGCCAGTCTTCTCAGACCTCCATATATCAAGTAGCATGCTACTGCATACTTAACACAGGCTTCCAGATCATGTGACTACATAGTATATGTAGATCATGAAAACTTGTTGAATGACAGCATCAAATACCTTATGTCTACTCATCCACCATGAGTCTTCAGTATCCATTTTCTTTACTGTGGCAATAAATGCACCATCTCGCTGACTTACAATTTTCTCTGAGAGTGTTTTGTGCATTTTTCTTAGCTTAGCTTTTTAACTATAATATATTCTCCCAGGAGAAGGATTTTTTAAAAATTCTAGAATAACTGGATGAATGTTCACTTCTATTCGGCAATACTTACTATGTATCAAAAATATCAGGAGTATTTACTACAGAAACTCAACTCATTACAAAGATAAGGATTACAGACATGTTTTCATTCTAAATTTGTTGCTATATCTTTGACTGTAATATGCAACATTTAGGTGCTAGCTGATTTTAAAATATTGCATCAATATCTTAAGTCAGCCTTGAGTAGCCTGGGTGTCATTTGAAGTGGTGATATTGATATGATTTCATCTAAAATGAAATTCAATGTAAAACGTTGAACAGCAAAAGCAGTTTCCTAAATATAATTTTCTTGGAGAGCAATACCAGTCCAGGCATTTTGTAAGGACAGCTTTTAGAACCAATTGCACTCACTTTATATTCATGAGCCCTTAATGCTTCTCTTTCTCTGATGTTTGAGAGTGCATTAGTAAGTCAATCTACAGAACAAACAAAAAAAGGGTATTTTTTTCCCTGTCACTCCCTCGAAGTTTTACCTATTTGTCCCAAGACAGTAAACTTGCTGGCAAGATGACTAGAAAAGTGTGTAATGTATACTGAAAACAAAATAAACATCTTCCTTGTATGAGGAAAGTTTGAGTCCATTTTTAATAAAAATTTTGTGGTAACATTTGTAAACACCCCACTTTATTTAGAGGAAACACATAGGGAGAAGATATGAAGCCCTTTTGCTTCACATGTGATCCGACAAACTGCAAATTTTTTCCTAGTTTTCATCCCTGCCCACATCAGTTTATTCGAGTATGAACACTTTGTTCAAAGTGATCCCTGAAAAGTCTAAAAACAGTTAAAAATAACAGAAACCAACAAAGGATGACACTCAGCAATATCCACCGAATATCTTCAAGTGCTTATTTATGAAGTGCCACGCACTGTTTGGTGCACCCAGTGGATATCATTGGAAACAATGTAGTGATGGCTCCTGCAGTCACAGAACACTTAACTTCGATCTAAGTTTGTGTGTTGTGGTGATAAGCATTGATTCTTCATTGCTATAGTTTTTAGACCTAATGCATTATTTTTGAATAGAACTATAGAAATATGTATTCTCAGGGATTTTTTGACAGTTATTCACAAGTGGAAATTGTGTAATCAAAGATACTTTTAAAATAGTATCAGCCTAACAAACTCATTGTTTTATCTTTAGCCACAAGATTTATTATTCATTGCATTTTTCAGACATTTTTGGAAAATGTATTTTCACACCCAGAGGATGTAAGATCACAGACTGTTCCCATTATAAAGGAAATAGACAAACAAGGAAAATAAATCTGTGATGCTGTGGTTTTGAGAAAACACATTATCGAAATAACTGGAAAAATTCTAAGTTAAAAATTTTAATGTCACTTATTTAAAACATTTTTCTACATCTCACTTTAAATTTTCTTCACCTAAATTTAGTTCCATCAGTACACTCATCTTTGAGATATGAATCTATACATTCCCTTCTTCAAATCATTTGGGTTTTAGACATCATCACCTTAAATTCTACTTTGTTTCCAAAAAATGAGAAAGTTTCACTACAGACTTCCAGTGACTATTCAAACCCTCTAGCATAGAAAATGTGTCAATTCTTGACAGGAAATCCTGGAGGAATTTTGAAATGTGAAATATTCATAGTCCCATAATGTGGAACAAATAATTACTTTCAGATATACTTAATAAAAATCATTTTTAAAGATCCAGACTGGGTATCTGAAGCCACTATTTGAGTGTTTACCAAATGTAGCAGTAACCAGAGCACTGTTAAACTTCAATTTAGATTGGATCCTGTCACAGTATTAAGATCAACTCTGTTGAACCATGCCTGCCTATCCTTTCTCAAACATGCCAAGCCTCAATAATCTCTACTTTTTCTCTAAATTATAGAAAAATGCACCTTTATTTAAAGATTAAGGGATATAGAAAATACCTGCTTAAAATACAGACCACCTCCATGCTTCTATGTACCTCCCCATTCATTCCACAAACATTTTATCAACGTCTAGTACGTGTCAGTTGTGATGAGCTTTACAAATATCACCGTGGGGAAGCATGGTCCCTGAGCCCTGGCAGTTTATGTTCTTAGTGACTTAATAGATAATCTAAAACATAAATACATAATTATAAATTGTGCAAATATTTATTTAACAGTACTAAGGATTGAACCCAGGGCCTTTACACTGAGCGATGTCCCCAGACTTTAGAAAGCATATTCATTTGCTTGTTTGTTTGAGACAAGGTCTTGCTAAGTTATCAGGGACTGGATTTGAACTTGTGATCTCACCCTCCCAGAATGCTGGTGTTACAGGCATGTGTCACCACACAAAGTGCAAGTATTTTAAAGTACAGGGTACTATGGAAAATATAATAGATAAAATTTCCACCATAAGATCAGAAACAGCCTTCTTCACTGAAGTTGATACTTAAAGAATGAATCAATGTTATAACAGAAATAAAAATATGTTAAATATTTTTTCTTGCAAAAAATGAGCTTCCCTGAGAGAGCTGCAGTTCTTTATTCTCCGCCCCCTTTCCTACCTGCTTCCTGTCCCTGCTGTCTTCTCTTCCTCTTCTCTTTCTCTGAAGGCAAATTATCAAGTTAAGGCCACATCGCTTTTCTCTGGAGTCCTAGACTGCAGGAAACATCCTTTCTTATAAAGCATAAATGATTAATGATAGAATCAAATTCACTTTGCAAACCTAGTTAGAAATTATCTGATTCTGTGTTTATTTTTAAGCCCCACTTCACCCCATTAAGAGTACTGAATGTTTCTGTTTAAGGAGATTTGATAGTGTCCATTAGGCTCCAAGTCCTCTCCGTTGAGTGGGAACATAAAGAATAAGACACATTATCTAAGTCTACTGAGCTCTCAGCCAACAGGCAATGGCCACATACACGGATAAATCAAAAATACGTGATAAATGTAATGCTTGAAATATCCAAATATAAGTGTCAAACAAAGGAGATGGGTTAGGGAAAATTTCTTTTAAGATCAGATGTACAGACTGAATTATAAATGATGGGAATTACATAAAGTAAGTACGGCAGAGTAAAAGAATTGTTCATGGAGGGGGGACAGGAAAGAAGTGTTTCAGGGTCATAGATGATGTGATGGGTCAGGCAGAGAAGGTCAGGTCAAGCACTTTTGACATCATGTTAGGCATTTTTATTACTATTTCAATTTGGACACGAAATTGTAAATACTTATATTAGTCTTCATTTGTTCCACTAGTTCTCCAATATTGATCTACTGTAAAGAAAAAGAAAGAAATCTCTATTTGTGTATCTTTCTCTACAGGAAAGTGTTTGGTAATTGAAAAAGGGAACACATTATAGTGACCCAGTTTCAATGAGAAAGCTTATTAGCTATTAGTTGAAATCCTCCAAAGATGGCAGACCAACATGGCTCTGCTGATCGAGACCAATAATAGTATTGGTGCCAGTGCGTATTCGAGATAAAGTCATCAATATGTGACTACGGCACGAAGATTATAATTTTGGAATGGGAAGTTCATTAAATTTCACACATTTATGGTATAACGATGTGTTAAAAATAAGTCACTGCAAGATCATAAATATTTATTACATGGTACCTATATATAATGGCATGTTAAATGCATTATAATTTTTTTGCAAACTGGCAAGTAATTTCTCTTAAAACTACAGATTAGTACCTGTTAGTAGGTTGTAATTTAAATTTCACTGGTCGTGACCAGAATATTTTATTTTTATTTCATTTTGAGATATGTAAATACACACACACAGAATTGAAGAGTGAAGCATTGGAATGCATAGCCAGTAATAGTCCATAGAACTTTTGTTCACATTTTTATATGAGTATTTGTGTACTAAATTCAGCTGTAAGTGAAAAATTTTAGCAAATGTCAAGTTAGTGGATTCCTTTATTTAATATATTTTACATAAAATATTTCTTTTTGCTCTTCAACAGGGACTGGATATTCAGAAGTGATTAAACATATCACTGTACAATTCTGAAAACTTCATACTTAATGGGGAGACCAAGTTTACTAACTCTCTCTCTCTCTCGCTATATATATATATATAGTGTGTGTGTGTGATAACAAGATATTTAGGATAAGAGAGTCCTGGCTCCACAGATAAGGAACATGGATATCATATCACTTATGAACCAGAACATTTTATCAAAGAATGCTCCATTTTACAAATTATTATTATATTCATAGAGAGTCTTAGGGGAGAAGAAAGGAGGCCATTTAAGATCGATGCTTTATTACTTCATTACTGCTATAGCAGACTGAATGGTTACTGTGGTTTCCCATAAGGTAACATGCCTTTGTCGGCACTTGGTTTACTATCGTGGAGGGATGCAGGTAGGCTTGGGTTATTCAGTTCTTGAAATCAGGATATGAAATCAGGTGGAGGAAAAGCAATTTCCGGTTAGTGCTCCAAGACCTGTGTTGTCTAAACGATAATCAGCACAAAATGATTTGCTTTTTCATGTTCTCAGTGTTTATTTACTTTTGTTTCAAAATCTAAATTAGAGTTTTGTGGAATATAATAAAAATATACTCAAAAGGAAAAAAGTCACTACCATGATTAAAAGCCAAAGTTTTTACTTAAATTTATAGAAATAATAAAATTAAGGTTAAACCATGTCTTTTAATTCCTTCGGAAATAGGGACAAAAGGAGAAAGGTTATTAAGAAAAGATACTTTAAAAGAAGATATGAAAGAACATACTTAAAAAAGCAGTTTCTCTCCTAAATTTGAAAATAGGTAAGAAAAATATACTTCTATGAAAGGATGGACTTACAAATCAGGGTAGAAATAACATGTATTCTATAGTTGTAACTATTTAAAAACCCTAAGCATATAAGAACAGATCAGAAAAATGTTACACAGAAATACCATATGCTTAGAACATGACCAGGGTAGAAATAACATTCATGCCGTGGTGGTAACTATTAAAAAAATAACCTAAGCATATGAGAACAGACTAGAAAAATATTACATAGGAACAAAATGCCATATACAGACAGCATGCTCAGGTTTTATGTGATTATACTGCTTTGAAAATTTCTTTAATAATATTCATAGATTATTTTCAATAAAAATATTAAGGCAGAATATAACTCACAAGACCAGTGTCTTAGTATCAGTACAGTTCTCTGGGAGTTAAGGTTCCTGTTTCTCTTACGTTTCGATTTCTAGAGTATTGGTTGCTCACTACTGTTGCTCTATGGTGTTTGTTACCCTGTTTTATGATTTTGGGGTGTTCACCGCTTTGTGTGACACTACTGTGATTGTGTTTTGTGTTGTTGTTAATTGCCTGTCTTCTAGAGGTAAGCTCCTTAAAAGCAGAGAACTTGCCTGCTGTATTTGGTTCTGTATCCTTAGCACTTAAGCAGAGGCCAATGCATAATTGCCCATAGTGATAAAATACACCATGATCAAATACTTTTTTGCAATTTTGGATATTACAAAGAAAAGATGTATATTGTTTCCGTACAAATGTATTGTGTTCAGCCTGTAGCATATATGAAGAGTAAAGGCAACTATAAATAAAACATGGTAACATCCTTGAATAGTTCTCTCTCTCTGAAAGCTAACAAAAATTAAAAATTCTCTTTTATACACAGTTGGCCCTGCACAAATCTTTAGTTTGTTGCTTCTAGCTCCACTGAGCTGATCACTCTAACTCTCTTTAAGTTCTATAAATAGCTGCCTACTGCATAAAAAGTGAAGCAAAGTCTCAACCACAGATGATACTTAGTCTCTGATATTCCACTGTCTCATATTTCTATAATTATAGTTGTTCTTTTAGTATTGAGTGCATTCACATCTGTTGGCAATGGCTAGAGCTTCACTTTTCTAAGCACCCCAACTTCCCATGTTCTCAAATACCATGGACCCTTGCTGGGACTCTCTGGATCTGCCCTAGAGTATCAACTCAGGGGTTAGTACCTGGAATACCAGTGATCCTTGGGGAATCTCTGTTAGTACTGAGGCCAACCACCACCCTCTTTGGTGATTTACTGTCTGAATCTTGTGACCTGACGTTCGTTCGTTTTGCCTATTAATCTCACCATCTTCCCTCTGGTAGCGTCCCTGTTTTCCATTTAAGACTGATGCTGGGCCCAACTCACACCCAAGATGACACAAGACTCAGGTTTAGATAAACACTATACTTCAAGCACCTTTTCATAGTGGTGGGATGGAGGCAAGTGTCCCAGGTTATTCCAATCAAGTGTATCCACAAATTTTGGGGAAAAAAGAAATTACTGCATTTCTACATGGAGGTTTCTGATACAAACCTGTTCTCTCTAAGAATATTCTTTCGACTGCAAATAAAGAGGCTGGCTCCCACCCCTCAACCCTGCAAGCACAAAAATTTACTTACAAAGAAATGGAGTGGTGGGGCAGTAGGAGGGAAAACAGTCCTGAGCATAGGACTTGATTTCTCTTTCCCAGGTATGACTGAAACCAGAGTACTACCGGACTTTCTGGTCACCTGAGCTTCACTTTCTTTCTGTTTAAGCCATTTTGAGTCAGGTAATATTTTAATATGTGAAAGAGTTCTTGGAATTAAAAAGAAAAGGGGTAGGAGTCAAACAGTCATGCATTAACAGAGTAGCAGACAATACCAGATATTATAATATTTGTATTTTTTAATGAACAGCTCCTTTAGTGGGGAAAGAGCTTACTCAACTTTACCATCTGGGTCAACCCTAATCCAAGTTCCGTGTCTCTGTCTCATTACTATGATGATCCTGTTGCCCCAAACAATGAAGTGGATACGTTAGTGTTATGGTTGATACATTTTGTCAACTTGGGGAGTCTGAAGGTTTGGCTGAGTGATTCAGCAGGAAGCTAGGGTCATTATCTTGTGTACATCCTGAGCCTGTGGAAGAGGAGGGCATGGAGATTGTGTGAGAGCTACACGCCCCCTGGGTGGGGGTAGCCTGTTTACAATGTAAGGGAAGGAGAGAGGCTGCTTGCCGGCCATTTCTCCCTTTTGCTGGTTGTTTTTGCTGTGCTCTGCTGCCCTGAACAGTTTGCCCTCTGCCATGTGCCACTCTGCCTCAGAACCAGCCAAGTATGGACTGAAACCTCCACAAACTGTAAGCTAAATAATCCTTTCCTTCCTTCATTTTGGGCGTTGGGTATTTTGTCTCAGCAAGAGAGAAAAGTAACCAAGACAATTAGCTTGGCCCTCTCTCCTCTCTTTTACTCATGTTTTAGGCCACCATCTCTTTTTCCTCGTCTGCCTTTTATGTATCTAATGATAATGTGATTGATTTTAGCTGAGTATTGTCTTTGTAAATAGATGGCTTTTGTTTGATTACACATCCTACTATGTACTATAAACCTGGGTAATTTACTTAAATATTCTTTACCCATCATCTTAATATTAAAAATTATGGATAATTTAGTAGTTTTTTCATAGGGTCATTGGTAGGGTTCAATGGCATGAAGAAATCAAAAACATAAAGTGCTGAGGAGAAGAAATGCAATTATGAGGAGCCCATCCATGTCCAACAGTTCCTGTTAATGTCTATCCTGTGCTTCAACTAACCTTGCATGCACCCCAAGTGAAAGTCTTATTTCCTTATATCAGATCAACTACAGTGACAGTGGTATTCATTCACATTGCAATGCCTGTGGCTATTAACTATGTCCCACAAATGTGTTAGATTCTTAACACCAATTGTCAACTGATGGCTTCACATTAGAGGTGAGCCGTAGTTAGAGATTATCTGCTTGTTTCACTAAAATGTTTAACTGGTCTGCCATGGAATAGAAACGGGAATGTAACAATGCAATCAACAACTTCTAACAACAGTAGGAAAACTGAGAAATTGTGCTTGTGAGTATCAATGAAGAGGGCGGTAGAAGGTGAGACTGCAATCTAGTAGCAAAGCTACAATACTTATTATTCCAATCGTACTTCTTTGCACTCTAGCAGCTAGCTTAGAAGTAATTAGTTTAGAAATAAGAAAAAAAAATGAAGTGACTCTTCTAACATCACAGAGATAACACAGTCACTAAAGGCCAACTGAGTTAGTAACTCAAGCTTAGTGCCTTCTCTTGCAGATTGTAAAGTCTCCCTTGAATAATTTTTAAAAAACAATTTATTTCAAACTTTGCATCAGAGAAGTGATATCATCTTAAATTTCCTATATCTTTTCAAAGAGGTAAACAAAGACTGATTCTAATTGTAAGTGATGATGATAGACTTGAGTTTTTGTCAACCAAGAACAAACTACTAATTCTTATGTTTTGAGATAATTACAAAACATGCTGTTTTCTTTATTAAATGCCCAGGCAGTATGACTCAATAAACAAAATAATTTAAAAGGTTTTCTTAAGAATGTAATTGCAGGCAGCTAATTTAATAATCGACTCTTCATTACTGTACCTGTAGAATCTATTCTCACAGTCAGATTAGGCAACATAAACGAAAAGAATGACAACATTGCTCTACACCTATCATGAAAACCATAAGCCACTACCATTGCATAAGCAAATAAAAGAACCAGGGTTCCAAATGGTACAATCTAATATGTTGGATCTAAAATATGATTATTGTGTCTCTCTCTGATCAGTTTTGCTCTGGAAATTATCACAAATAAGCCTTTCTGTGCCAGATCTTAAACTCACTCAAATCATAGCATATTCCATTTAAAAGTACAAATTACATCAACAAATTAAGAGGCTTTAGTTTTATTTATCTAGGCATATGTTTTGTGGAGCTAATCTAAAATGTACACAAATTAGAAATTAAATTTTTTGCTTGACAAAAAACTAAATGCAGCTGGTAGAGATGACTACAGGGTCAAGACTACCCTGGTTCCCTTTGGTGAATACACAGAAAAGTAATTCATAAAGGTATGTTTTTAAAAGTAAAGCAATGCAAGAAGTAAAACTAAAATGCAGAAAGGGAATGTAGAAAGGGAGGCCTGAGAAAAGAAGGAATCTAAGGAAAGAATGTAACGGGATTACTGTATCATTCTCATGGCCTGAGAGCTGAACAAATCACTTTTATTCAAGTGAGCGCAGTACAATATTTTAATACATAAGCACAGGTTTAAAAGTCCAGAAGTTAAGAGAAACAAAAGTATTGCTCTGTGAAGAATATATAAATGATGAACTGGATTCTCAAAGACATCACAGAACCAATCTCTTCGACATTTTCCTGAAGGAATAGGCTGTCCTCCTCCATCCGTATTCACATTAATGTTGTCTACGAGTTGTTCAGAAAATGTCTATGACCCCTGAAAACAATGTCATTGAAATCCTTGAGTAGCAAGTACTTTTTATTTTTTAAAACTGTTTAAAAGCAGGGCAGCTTTGGTTTAAGGGTATGTTTGGTTTCTTCTGAAATGTCATTTTTAAAAATTATTAGGCTGAGATGTAGCTCAAGGTGATTGGTTGGCTTTTAACATTTAACATTACAATTTAATAAAATCACTAAAAGTAGGCACCTTACTTGTAATGTCATGTTGTTAACTAAGCTTTTAACACAATAATTTCCTGTACACAGACAGTTGAAACCCAAGCACTTTCAGGCATACAGCGATCCTGTTTATATAGATTTAAATATAAAACTTGTGGCCTTATATTCTGAATATTGGTCAAAAAATGGGATGGTGAGGTTATTCTACTTAGAGAAGAGGTCCTGATGCTCTAGAAATATGTTCTGAGGCCCAATACTTCGCTTCAGTCATTCTTCAAATCTGACGAAAATGCTAGGGATTAGGCAGAGCGCCAGCCGTTTAAACTAGGATCTGGCCACCACTCCAAGTCAGAGACAGATTTCTGTGCTTTGCTACCTTGTCTTTCTCCTGAAAAAGTGCATCAACTTTTCTTCTTGGTCTCACTAACTCAAAGCCTCATTCTTACAGGAGCCCCACTATGCCTTGATAACCTGGATCCCACTTGGCTTTGCTTCAAATTCTGTTGTCACGTGTGTAAATAGCATCTCTAGGTTGTTTTCCTCAAAAAAAGCAGATAGCAAGTTTTCATATTTCATAGAAGATCACCAGGGCTCCATCCACTCTTTGTACTGTGTAGACTATAGAAGACTAGCATATTAAGAGGGGAAAGTGAACTCAGTTGGGTTTTTCTCCTTTTCAGTGAGACCAAATAATTTCAAATTGATATGTTAGTAATTAAGAACTGACTGCTGCCGTGATGGTGTACTGTTGTTTATATATGCTGTAACTCTCACATGCAATTATGCCTAACTCACTTTATGAATATTCCATCCTAAATGGAGGCATGAAAATGCCACAGTGAAATCCAATATTTTATAAAATCAATAAGCACAAATGAAATATGCATATACATTTATGTATAAATGCATCCTAAAGGCAACCTTTGATATGATGTTTCAAAATAATGTTTAGACATCCTATGGAAAAAAATGATTCTCCATTATCTGTGATCACAGGATGAAATATGTTTATATTTAAGGGTCCTTATCACAAGACACAGAAGGATTTTGGAAATATGATTTGGAACTTATTTTGACAATTGTTCATTTTTATCCTCTGATGTTAAGTAAATGCTATACTGACTCATAGTTTGACAGCTTCACCTTTTGTTTGGACAACATGTAAGATATATATGGAAGAAATCCTATTTTGCCAATGGCCCTAAAACTTACATAACACTCGGTCTCCCATATCAGAAGTGTTGATGTGAGTTTGGTACAGCTGTGTATATTTTGCCTGAGCACCTCCAAGTGCTTTTTGTTTTCCATGTTAATGAAAATACACTGAGTAATTTTAATTAGCAAACCTATTATGATATCAGCTAAAAGCATATTGTCTATAAACTGTCCCCCTAAAAGCTGATGTGTTCAGAGGTTGGGTTTTGGAAAGGCCATTGTATCCTGGGGATGGTACACTCATATATGGGTGAATCCCCTGTGGAGTCCAGAGCTGAATGTGGTGTCACACCAGAAGATTGCAGCTGACCAAGATGCTTACTTTTCTTTTCCCATATTAGGAAAATGATGGTGTGGATAGGGAGGGTAAGGAAGGTGACAGACAGTACTTCTCACTGTGACAATTACAGGGCAAGGATATTTTACATTTAAAATTCTTCACTTGTATTTGAGTGCACAAATACATTTTAAGTGGATTATTTAAAAAAGAAAAGAAAGCCTTTATCACAAGGAACAACACATAACTACTTTCCCTTATGTAAGGCCCTTTAGCAAATATAGAAATTGTAGTCATTTTAGAATTCTATGCATTTTAGAATTGTTAATTAAGTTACACTTCACTGAGTAACATGTTCGTTGAGACAAAGTAAGACCAAGATTTAGTATCATACCTAGATTTGGTTCACTGGACATTTCAATCAGAAATTAATTATTGACTGAGGTACTTAGCTAAATTTTTTGTGCATAGTACCTGTACTTGCTGTTGGTACATGTGAGGAAATGTTCCACAGGACCTTCATAAAATTTAGTAAATTATATCTTTAGATAATAGTTCCATCAGAGTACAGCTCGGTAGGAAAACTTAGCTAGTATGCTTAGCATGCACGAGGCCTTAGGCTTGCTCTCCAGTACAAAAAGAAGAGAAAAAGAGTGAGCTTAAAGTGTATTTCTCATTTCACATGAAAATTCTCCACCTTTAATTTTGCAGAAACAGCTAAGAAATAGAAGACATTTATTGCCTTCACCTGCTGATTTTCCGTAGATCCTGTTATTAAAATGCCTTTCTATGTACATCATTAATACAGTAACCACAAAATATATGGAACATTTACAGAAATGACCAATATATTTTGTTTTGTTAGCTCATGATCAGCTGGCTCCAGAGTGGAAATGGCACTGCCGGAAGGGCACGGGCGGTTGTTCAGACTCTGGCAGCCAAAGAACAGCAGCAGGATATTCCACCTATTCTCACCAGACCCTATTTCCCAACGTCACATGTGGCTCTGCACTCCGTAGTGGATTCACCCAGGTATGAGTGTAGCAGACAGTTTCTCAGGATATTTGTTTATAATAACCACAGCCACAAGGACAAACTTTAACCTTATCTCATTTACATTATTAGGGAGTTATGGAAACCAGTGCAGCAACATCCCCTCCAAGCACTGAGTGCATCTTCAAAGTAAAAACTAACTCCAAGTGAATTAAAATACTCCTAAAGAATTAGAACAGAAGGCTTAAATACATATAAAACTATAGAAATGATACAAATAGAATTATTAAAGAAATAAAAATTAAAGTATTTGCTTTGTACTTCTCAAAGACACGACAGAAAATTCATTTCTAGTACTACCATAAATGTGCTGTTTTAACATCACAAAGGTTGTAATTTCTTTCAGAATTCTCTTAGATATTGTTTTTAAACTAATGAAAATTTGATATCCTATAAAGAGGTTTCTTTGCACCAGGACTTTAAAGGTTTCATTGAAAACTAGAAGAATGGTTTTTCTAGTGCTTGTTATTTCTGTAACATAATAATTTCATCATTATTTTGAATTATATTTTCATTTTTAATGTAACAAAGGCTACAGTTTTATTCACACAGCTACAAAAGGATGACAGTCCTCTTCATAATAGGCAACAAAAACTTGTAATATAATTTAAAATAAAATTATTCTCCTACTGCTGATAGATACAAGTACAAGGACACTAACATATCCTTCTATGATAGTTTATCTTAGAATCAGTATAAAAATAGGTCCTCAGGAACCCATGAAAATCTGAACAGAAATGGCTGTTTGACTTGGAAGGATTAAATTTCTTCTTAAGAAAATGGACACACTGAAGAGGTTTGAATCAACTTTCAACATTACTGAAAATATTGATCATTTCTGGAAGGACTAAATGTAAAATATCTATCTATGTCCTTCTAATTCAAACAAAAAGATAAACGTGTTGTTCATTTACATAAAAATAGTGTTTCTTAATGCAAATATTGCAAGAAATATCAGCTAAATGCAGTGGAAAGATAGAAACTTTATTACCTATTGTATCTGAAACATGTAAAATTATGATTTCGATTTGTTTTGTTAGCTGTATATAGAGATGCATCTTTTTGTATGGATAGTTTCAAAAAATGATACATGTAAAAATCACTTCTCAAAACCGTAAGTGTCTGTATAGGCAGTAATCTAGGCCCCCATTAAGAGTATCTTTGGGTATTAATAGCCCTTCAACCAAAGAGTCAATATAAACATCCTCAAATACTGCTACAATTCCTTAATTGGTCCCTTTGACAGGAGTAACCCCTAGTTTCAGCAGACTGTATTCTATTAGTGTCTTATCCCATTTAAAAATGTTATATAATTTTAGAATATAAAACCAAATACAGGTGTATATTTATATGTGTATATCTACCCTAAAAACCAAATTGAGATTAGTTTTTAGACTGCCATATATATTTCATCCTTATTTAAATAGCTTTGATCAATTTTTATGAAAATAAATTCAGCCAGAAAGTATATTTCATATGTTAAACTTTTATTTCAGATACATTAAAAACAAATAAATCACTTAAAACTTTCTAAAAAATCACAAGTAGATCAAATATTTAATTAAAAACAATTAGCATTTAGCAAAATGCTTGCAACAGTCATAATTACATTATATCATGACAGAAAATCTAACTTTAGTCGGAGTTTTTAAAAATATTGTACCCAAATTCTATGTCAACTAATTAAATTGCTTTATTTTTGTTCTTTCTACCCTCAAAGTGATATAAATATTATCACTAGGAAAATAGATATTATTTTCCTGTCTGTGATTAATGATGACTCTCGATGGCTTTTGCATAAACTAGAAATCACAAGAGCTATAAGTATTTTGGGTTGATATAATTATCTGTGTTAAATATGAATTTTTAAAGAATAATTGACTATTTCAGAAATTCACTTTAAATTGATTTACTATGCTCATCTCAAAAGTGATGAATTAATATTACTTCCATGTATTATTAGGCTTGCTATAAGTTCAAGTTAACGTTCAGATTTCTAGTACATTCTGCATTTTATTTGTTAATATTAAAAGTCATTTTGCACATATAGTTAAGGCAAATTATTATCTCATTTTATTTGGAGTTAGCATCAAATCTAATATACAAATCTTATAAATATCATATTTTGCATTTTCATATTTATTGATTAGAACTATCTGAGGTTTTGATCTGATAAACTAGTATCCTCCATTAGGAAATGAATTTCAAAACTACTCAGTAATAAAATCTTTGTCATGTTGTATTTTCGTGAAATAAGTGCTTTAGGATTTCCCCTGTATAGTTGTTTGGATAAAAAAGTCATAAAATGTAATTATCAGATTTACTTTGGAACATTAGTAAGATTTACTAGAACATCCTTTTAAAGGACAAAAACATTAACATTATATGAAATCATGATACTAGCAATCTTGCGGGACAGCATGGTAAAATGTCCTAAGATGTATCATTCCTACTGTGTCTCTCCTTGATGCATTAGGTAGGTATTGGAATTAGTTCTGACTTTCAAAATATAAAAGCTTAATTTTTCAGAAGTATGTGAAAAACTATACACAAAAATGCATCTTTTATGTTATTGCTATAATTAATACTTGCAAAGACTGATGAAAATAAATATCATAAAGCATGCCAAACTTTCACATTTTCCTAAGATAGTACAGAATCACACAAACAAAATCTTATTTCACTCACATGGAAAGCTGCTGGCTTCATTTTGCACATCCTTTCATGTCTAAACTTGCTATTCAGTTGTACATACACATGCGATAATTAAGTGATTGCCCTTTTTGTCCTTGTACCCAAAAGGTGGAACCTCTAAAAATTAGAGTTAGTTTTCAATGGAGACACTAAAATATTTAAAGTCATTTAAATGTCAAAGCCCTAGAAAGAAAGCATGCATGCATGCCTCTGTGTGTGTGTGTGTGCGTGTGTGTGTGCTTGTGTGTGTGCATGAGCACACGCACACATTCTAGATGCATGTATGTTGCGAGGTGATTCTATTTAGCAAGGAAGATAATTGTCTCAAATGGAAAATTGTTTCCAAAATAGTACACATTACACAGATAACACATGAAACCAGCTCCTCTCTAAGTTTGTGTATAAACTTAAACATTAAGGATCGTGTATGTGGTGAAAGAAATACTTTCTACACTGCTTACACTAGTGTGGAAGATAGGGCAGAGTTAAGACAAAAGACACCCTTGTCTTTTCTCAAGGGGACATCTTGTGAGAAAAAATAAGGCTTGCTATTCCCCTGATAAATCCAAGGAAAGGATTTATCTAGATGCTAACATCTGCCTACTTCTCTTTCTGTGCTTCTGCAGGACCCACTTGGACTGCTCTCCCAGTACATCTTACTAGACAGTTCTCTTTACCTCCTCTCCTCTGAGAGTAATCACTTAGCTATCTCTGATGCACAATATCAAAGAAGATGGAATTAAAGGCTGTTGAAGCTGTTGTCAAGGCTCTGTCCAACAAGTTCTGTTTACTTGACCTATTATGCAGGCAACCAGGGCCATGGTGTTGTTTTGATATCTTTTTCTTTCCCTTAACAAGAGAAGGAAAATGCTTTCCCTTTCCACGTTTTTGAAATGTGAGGGTATCTTTCTTCCATTACTTTGCAAACTTCATCCTAGTACAAGAAGATCTGTGGCCATCTGAGCCTCTCCATGTGTCTTCTAAAGGTAATGTTCCGATTGCATAAACATCATCTCCTATCCAGTAAATATCTCGTATTAAAGGAAAATGAGCCCAGGCGTGAGTTTGTTATCCATGCAATAAAATTCAAGCAAATAGGGCAGAGGTAAAGGAAAATGAAAATTCACAAATGAATACAGCTTTAGCACAAAAGATAATGTTGCTTTATTTCACCAAGGGGTTAATATCTGAGAAGTAAATAGCAGCATACACACAACGCTAACTAGATCAGCTTTCTCGAAGTAGAACCCCAAGGCTCCTGATAATGCTGGTGGCACTTATAAATCTTTGCAAACTTCAGATTTTTTCTTTCCCCAACATAAAGCCCCTGTCAAAGAACCTCAACAAAGCCATGATCTGTTTTTGTTCTGCTTTTTGTTTCTTAACTCAAGTACTCTCAGAGTTCAGATACTCACACTGGTGTGGAATACCACAGTGTCAGCCCCACAGGACGGATGGAAACAGGAAAAGTCAGATGGCTGGCACTTAAAAGCAACAGCAATTAAGCAGTGGAAAGTGGGATGCACTGCCGGTTTATTTTTGTTCCATTTGAACCGATCAAGCGAGAGAGACAGAGCCTCTTTCAAGGAGGAGATCAAGTTAAACTTGATGCTTCCCCTCTCTCTCCGACAGCCGGAGCTGGATGGCTGGTCTACCCCTTCCTTCAGTGTAATTCTTTGCTCGGTTTGTTTTCTGTACTTTAATTTTCACAGGGCTTGTAGTTTATTTTGCCCCCGCCCCCCCCCCCCCCACTTCGCCAAAGATATCTTCATTATTCTCTTCCCGCTAAGAAAAGCAATCCTCTCCAGGGAAGAAACCCTGTTCGAGCTTAGAGGAGGAGGAGGAGAAAGGAGAGAGAGAAACAGAGAAACAGAAACAGAGACAGAAAGAGGCAGGTTAACAGAGAGAGATTAACAGAGAGAGATTAACTGGGGTGGAGGATTGAGGAGAGAGAACGAGAGAAAGAAAGCGGAAGAAGATGGGGGAAGCCCAGGATCAACTCCAGCCTGAATCACCGGCGCTGTGCAAAGTGCTTCTCCGAGCGATGCACATGTGGTCTCCCGTTTCTCACAATAGGCCCCCCGGGATCCCTCCCTAGGTCTCCCACCGCCAAAATCCGAGTGCAGCGAGAAGAAAATCTTTCTCACAGATTCCAGCGCACGGGCACCGCCGAGGTGGCCCTGCCGTAGTCCCCTGACTTACCTGGAAGGAGGACCGGGCGGTGGTGCCGGCTCCCGGCTCTGCGCTCTCGCTCTCTCCCCGCGGGGACCTGCGTGAAGCACTCGCTACTCTCGCTGCCTCCGCTTGAGAGGGGCAGCCTGCAACACAGAAAGGGGTGTGTGGGTGTGGGTGTGTGGGAGGCTTTCCAGGACCACCGGCTGCTTCCAGCTGGCGCCCCCACCCTACACACACCCCTGCGGGGCACCGGGGCCCCCTCTTAGCGGAGCACCGCCCTGGGGGCTTGACCCGGGTGCAGCCTCAAGTTGCTGGTGCGGCTCGCTGCGGCCGTCGCTGCCGGAGGAGGTGGAAAGACACTGGGGGTAGGACTCGGTCTAGAGCATCCCCACACTGCAGCTTCTCCCGGAATCCCTCCAGTGAGGAGGCGGCCGCCCAACATCTCCCAGCCTCGGCTGCCTGATTGGTTCCACCCGGGTACGCTGCGCCGGGGAGCCAATCGGCGAGCACTCCTAATAGGTGGATCCGCTCAGCCAACAGCGCCCAGCCCAGTTCTGCGAGGGTCTCTCCAGGCCCACAGCGGACAGGGACCCGAGAAGGGGGGCTGGGGAGGGTTGGGGGAGGGGATCAACCGAGAGGGGAACGCATCCCAAGGAGACCCTCTCAAGGGCTTCTGATGAACCCTCTGGGCGGGCTCAGGGAGGTCCACGACCTGTTCAGCAAGCCATCTATGCACAGGATAAGGAGACGGCATAGCACAAAGCTTTTTTTTTTTTTTTTTTTTTTTGTACTTTCAATCAAAACCTGCCCTGTTACTGAGCATGCCCAGACTGCCACAGCGCCCTAGGAGTTTCGATGTGTGTGGGTTTCCTGGCTGTGGGTTTTGGAAAAGGTGGGAGAGGGGGAGGGAGAGGCAGAAGTTTGTCATTGGCCACTTGACCCGGCAGAGTTGGGAAAGCAGTTCAGGCTGAGGCTTGGGAATGGTTCCGAACAAGTGTGCTCAGAGAGAAGCACGCGCAGGTGGCCCTCGGGGCTGTGGGAGGCTGGGGATATTGTTGCGCCGGGTGAGGGGTTGGAAGCGGGTGTAGGCTCCTCGCAGCCCTGCTGGGTGCCTGGAGACTTCGCGGGAAGGGTGCGGGGACCCGAGCTGCAGGGGATGCTGCGTGCCTTAGGCGGGGCGGAGGAGTGCGACTCCACCCAGAAGCAGCAGCCGGGCGGGGAGAGTCGCGGGGAGTTTCCTCTGTGGCGACCAATAAGTTTGCAGACCTGGGTCAAGTGCGGCAGCGTTGGGGGCGCTTGTTCTCGGTGCGCGCGTGTGTGCATGTGTGTGCGCGCGTGTGTGCTCGCCCCCTCCCCCATCTCTCTCCACCCCTTGCCAGCGCGGTGACGAATAAAGGCTGGGTTTCCTCCCTCCTTCCTGTCTTCCCTGCTCAGCCGTTCTGCTGGGAAGTAAGAAGCTTTTCCCTTGTGAGAGCGGAGGTGACCTGATTGTCTCTAAGCGCTCGGGCAATTTATAGCTTGTTAATACCCAGATAGCGAGCGGGGCCGTTTGGCAGGTGGGGGGCGGGAGGGCGCGGCAGCGAGGCGGCCAGGCGGCCGGAGCGCAGCCGGCTCCGGGAGGCGCGAGTGCATTTTCTGCTCCACAGGTGAAAGAATTTGAAAATGCAGCCAAGTACTCCCTTTCTCGCTCACTCGTCTCACTTGACCTTGTTTAGTGGCCTTTGAACCTCTTGTTTTACTTAGACAACCTAGCAATTTGTGTAAACTTGATAAGTAGCTACACATTAGAACTTTCTTAATTGGGCTCTTTATTTTTACTGCGAAGGTTATCCTGGCATCTCAGGTAAGGAAATAAATAGCTCTCTCAACTCCCCGAAGTCATCCACTTTGAACTGGAGTTTCATTAACACTGGTGTGCAAAGGTAAACGCAGCAAGAATTCAATTAACAGTAACACATTTCTTCAAGTTTTTAATTAAATTTCTCATATTTATGTAATGTTTAAGATTAAGATGCTCATTTTTAACACAGGGGAAAAGAAGACTACCTCGGTCTACACTTCTCCTCCTGAGAGACAAAGACTTGTGGGTAATTTAACATTAGAGGGGGCATGAAAAGGATGACTCACAAATTGTAACTTTGTGTAAATGTACATACTTTACTTTCCGAACTATTCCTCAAAACACGTTTTAAATAGTCATGTTGGAGGGAGAAAAGAAGTTATTTTGCAATTTATTTTAAACATTGGGTGAAGAAGGGGGAGAAGAAAGAGGATTTAAAGACTTGAGAAACAGAACAAATTAGAGTATCTCCTTAATTTGTTCTACAATAAACATCTTTGCTTGACATGACTGTTACAATATGCATCTATCAGTGGTCTTTTTTTTTTTGCGGTACTGGGGATCGAACTCAGGACCCTGCGCTTGCTAGGCAAGCGCTTATTCCACTGAGCTATATCCCCAGCCCCTATCAGTGGTCTTTATCCTAAACATATACCTAGGGCACTTTCTAGATTCTGATTACTAAAAACTGCATGTCTGCCATGTACACCAATAGATGCACAGAGAAGCAAATATAATTATTTAGAACATACGGGTTAGAAGAATTCTATGAATACTGACTTTGGAATTGCTATTCTCGATTATTTCTAGCAGGAACAGTTTTAGGCATTTTATTTTTCTGTCCACCTCATGTCCTACCTGAGAATCTCTCACAGTGGCTAGAATTCCAGACAACATGAATGGGGTCAGATGTTTGGATCTCAGTGTTCCTTGAGAAAGACTGCTGGGCTAACATAAGCCAGGGTCTTTATTTGGGTGACACGCTTAGTTGTATGATTACTTGCATCTTTGTTTATAAATATCAAGAAGACTCTATACACTGGCTGTTGACATAGGTTTTTGCAGCACTGAAAAAATTGTTTTCTTCTACTTACCTCATGTTCTCCTCAATTTTGGCAAATTCAGTAGATTTCTGTCTGGTGCTTCTGGCTTGACTCCTCAAGCTTTTCTTTTGCAGAGTTTGTATCTTCTCTTTCCGTATTTGCTAAGAGAAATATCGGGGCAACTGTCCTCTCATTTTCTTCCACTAGCCCATTTTTCTGGTCCTTTTATCTATGGGTCCCTATGTCTTTTGCTACCCAGCCCTCAATTACCCGCTCCCTGCATAGTTATTTTTCAATCTGTTTTTTCAGAACTATTTCCTATTTTTAAAAATAACATTTGCATTCTCCTTGTTCAGTTTTATTATTTTGTCCTTTGCAGTCTTGTTCTGAAGAGGATCTCCCTGTTATCATGTTCTTTATTCCTTTTTCACTGAATTCCTCTATTTACCACTTTAATGCTTCCTTTGCTATCTATTTTAGGCTGCAGGATCAGAATAGAAACTAAATTGGATTGGGGCGCTGAGGAGAAAAGTATGTCTTATGGCAAGAGTGGGAATTAGGGACTTTAGAAACCAGAAATTCATTAAGTGAAAACTTAGCTAAGGTTTTCTGTGGACTATAGTAAGGATGCTTTCACGAATGAGCTTTCCAGAAAATTCTGCATGTTGGTGGAAAGACTAATCTATCCTATTTGATTAAAGGTTAATGAAAGCCAGATGTGGTGGTGCATGCTTGTAATCCCAGCATTTGAGAGACTTGGGTAGGAGGATGGCCATGGGTTCAAGGCCAGCCTGCATTACATTGTGAGACCCTGTCTCATAAAAGAAAAGAAAAAAAAGTGATAAAAATTACATTTCATCAAGACTCTGACACCTCATTAAGCTTTATATCATTGGTATCTAGTTATCTGGTGAAAGCTCTTTATAAATATCATTTCCCAGAGTTATAAACTTTAAAAATAATCAAGATTTTATTTTTTTTCTGATTTTGTTCCTTCTTTGTATAGATTCACATCTAATTTTTGTCATTTCATAGTTATGTATTTTCCTCCATGTTTTTCAAGATACTGCCTTTATTTTGCTTTTTTCCTTTCTAGGAAAGATTAACTAAGTGATTATGTTTTCCTAGTTTCAATTTTGTATTACTGCATTTTAAATTATATGATGATTACATTCCTTGCAGAGAGCTGGTACTTGTACATAAGACATCACAATTCTTTTTCAGCACTTTTCCCTACTTCCGCACCCTTCCCTCCATCTTTTGACCTATTTCCATTAGAAAGAGATCTACCTCCTTACTTTCATTTTTTCCTCTTGTATTCATCTCTTTATGTTTTGGGTTTCTCATAGGCGAAAAACCATACGATATTTAGGCTTGTGTATCTGATTTTTGTCACTTAGCATTATGGTTTCAAGGTGCGTTCGTTTTCCTACAAGTAGCTCAAGTTTATACTTTTCTACTGTAGAGTAGTACTCCATTGTGTACAAATACCATGCTTTCTTTATCCGTTCCTCTCTTGACGGACATATAGGCTGCTTTCAAGATTTAGCGACTATAAATTGTGCTACTATGAACATGGTTATGCATGTATCACTAGAATAAGAGGTCTTTAACTTTTTTGGGAATGGTATGAGATTTGGATAGAATTCCACCTTCAGCATTGCATATGTGACCTTGAAAATTACACAGTTCTCTGCCAAATGTCAATTTTCTCAATTAAAATTGGCACAAAAATATGGCATGTATCTTTGTGGGATTTTAATGAGAATTAAAATCAATGCACATAGAATCTAGTACCTTGCACATGTCGGGGGCTTAAGGACTACACGCCAGTTGGTTTATTTTATCATTATCTTTGCTGTTGCTGCATCCACTTTTCCTTTTCTTTTTATCACATTTTTAGAAGACTGAATTTCCTTCTATCATTTAGTGTATTTAAGTGGGTAGTGAGATGTATAGACTTAGAGACCATCCTTATAGGTGATATAAATCAGAGGCACATGTGTGAACATCGTACTGTCTCCCTAGTGCAAGAACCTGACAGAGTGAATAAGATCCAAAAGGTACAATAGATGTTGTGAGAGGGAGAGAAACTGTGCTAAAGGAAAGAGCAGCTGGAATGGGGGAAAGAAGAAGGAAGGAATAGCTAAGATAATTGCAGTACTAGTTTCTATTACTTCATTGAAAGAATCAGTGTTTATATTATTTGATTAATCTTGTATGCCTATATATGGTAATCTGAGCAACTAATTTGAAGGTAATAATATGCAATATATTAACCATTGTTAATTTCCTATCTTGTTTTGAAATTCTGTATTGCTTTTATTGTTTTTATCTTTTAAAAATAAAGTTGAAAGTAATTTAATCCATTTTTTAAGAATTTGTTTATGCAAAAAATATCAGCAGTCATCTGTTGTTCATGCGCTAGTCTTAGGCTGTACTCTTCTAGATGTTTAAAGTTTAGAAGATTTGCAGTTAAATTTTTTATTGTTTTTAAAAATTATTCTTTAAAACAATCATGCAACCGAGGAATCAATAAAAAATGCTGTGATGTTTTTATGTAATGGAATATTACTCAGCTATAAAGAAGGAAAAACTCAAGGGTTTTATAAATAAATGGACACAGTGAGGGAACATACTCATTAGTGAAATAAGTCAACCTGCATGAGTAAACACCATATTGTCTTACTAGAGTAAGAAACTGAAAGAGTGAATAAAATCTAAAAGATACAATAGATTTTGTGAAAGGGAAAGAAACTGATCAAAAGGAAAGAAAAACTGGGATGAGGGAAAAGAAAAAAGAAAGAAGGGAAAAATAGGTAAATCACTATACACAGGATAGCTAAGATAGTTGTGTTACTGACTTCTATTGCTTTACGCAAAGGAACAGTTAATGTTTCATTGTTTAATCACTCTTACAAATCTATATTTGTTTATCTCAGTAACCAATGTCAAGATATCAATATGTAATACAACGACCATTTTTACTTTCCTCTCACCTTGTCTGAAATTCTGTATTGTTCCTGTGTTATCTTGTAAATGTCTTTTTGTCTGTTAATATGTTTTTGCTCTTTTACCTTTAAAATAAAAAAATAAAATAAACATGCAATTTTAGTAGTGATTTTTTTTTCTAGAAAATGTCCTTAAAGACAATGGTACCCATCAATTCTGATTTCTTTTCTACTTATCTTTCTCAAGAACATTTGGCCTGGCATTACTGCTAATGATTTTATAGCCAATTGCTAAGGGAAAACATTGGAGCTCTCTGTATCAAAATTAGATAAACAGAATTAACCACATGGAATTTTAAACTGAACATCCATGGTGTTTCATAAAGAAAATTTAGACTTTAGAAAAGAAAAAAGAAAGTAAATACAGATGGGCATCAAGTCAAGTCTCTGCAGCAAAGAGTTAGAGACCCATAATTGGACTACAGTATTTTACAAGTTCCAAAGAAAAGGAAATAAAGAGCTAGCAGTATTCAGCATGACTTTACAAAAGCCTTTTCTTAAAGATATGGCTAAGGAAATACTGGAAATGAAAAGGAAGACAGTGACTCAAAATGTAATATACTGTGTCAGGCTTTTGAGGTTAGCAAGGAAAATAACGTTTAGGTGAATCTATCTCAAGGGCAAAATAAAAGTGGTCTGAACTAATGTTAACCAGAAGTTTTAGACAGGAAACAAGTGACATGTTTTCCAAATACTCTACCATGTAAGGAATATACTGTGGTGAAAACTACTTTACTATTAAAGCAAGAACAACATTGAAGTCCATCTTAATTCCCTTTGAAATCAGAGGAAAGATTTCTATTTAATTGAACATTTAGACAACCATAGTTCAACTGCTTCATTCAACTTAGGTGATAAGTGTCCTCAGAGGGAGTAATGGACTTACTCAAAGCTGTAGAGGGCCAGGCATCGGGTGGAAGGAGAGTCTGTGTTTTAAACAAACTAAAGTCTTAACAATATCATTTGGAAGAGAAGGATAGTGAACAGTGAAAGCCTCTACTTTAAGATTTCATTCTGCACGAGTGCATATTCTGATAAAAGCCGGGGAAGACACAGATAGGTCTGATTCTTTCGGGGACACTATTCACAGACATTTTGCAGAGAAGCTCACATGTGTTTACTCATAGTCAGCTATGGCTTGTTTACCTGTCCCTTGTTTACCTAATACAAAGGTAAGCAGCATCAATTTATAGGTTCTTCAATGAAAGAGTTCATTTACTGGATTCTGAATCAAGAAATGTCAGGACACTAAGTTTCTACGTCTAGCTGCAGTATAAAAGCCTCTTATGGATCTGGGCATGCATTCATTTAAATATTTTAGACTTTAGGACATGCAATATGTAGGCTGTTGGCCTCCTGGTCTGTGTGCAGGCTCTGACTGGTGGGTGCGGCCTATTGCAGATGCAAGGACAAGGGTATCTCCTGGATCATCCTGTGTCTATTGTCTGCATAGCTGGAAGAATAGATTTATGTATAAGAAAATCAACAGTAGAAATAAAGAATGAGGTTTGTTTTTCCAAAAATTGAGACAAATTTTAGGTAACTTCTGGAAGATCACACATCTGTTAAATGTTTTAACTTCTACATCTAATTACTAAGATTTGATAATGTCAACAAAATTTAAGATCTACTAAAAAGAACTATGGCTAATTGAATGACTACTTGACTCAAGAAATATATAGCGAATTAAAATATTTATGTTCAAAAATTTTAGTAATATTTACTAACATAATGAACTTATCATCACCAGAGAAAATTCATAAATTTGAAACAGGGATATTTTACCAACTACTCTTCTTATTAAATGAGATTATTGAGATTTAGTTGTGGACCAGAAAACTTTTAGACATTTCCATTATGAAGTTGAATAGCTTAAGGATTAATAAAAATGCCATCAGTATCTTCACCTTCTAGCTTCAGAAGCCAAAGTGGGTGATAAAATTACCTTTGTTATCACCTATTTCTCGTTTCATCTGATATTCTTTCCTATATATAGCAAGTTGACCATTATCCTTCATTTTTGTTACTATTGTTTTGCTATTCAGTTTTATCATGCACATGTACATACTGTTTTAGTTGTGCCTCTTATTGAAGTTTTTATAAATAGAATAATGCAGTGAAAAAATATATATTTATGTTATACATATGCACACATTTGTGGCTCTATTAGTTTAAAGTAGGCTATAAAATTTATGTAGACCAAGTTTTTGACTATCATTCATATGTTATATTAAATTGCATCAGTGTATTATTATCTCAGCCATTTATGCAGCTTAACTTTGTTGTCAGTCATGCATGTATTTTATCCAGTTGTATGAACAATCGTTACTTAAAACAAAATTTCATAACAAAATAATGAGAACAGTTAATATGTTGTATATTATTAACTCAAGTAGTTATCAGAGTACAAGACATTGACAGAAGATTCTTACTTACAAAAAAGAAAAAACTGGATATTAACACAAAAACTTTCTTTTCCATGAACTAAGATAAAGTGGCAGCATAATTGAAACAAATTGTATCTATATATATTCAAAACAATGAAACAGATAATTTGGGGAACATCTGAACCTCTCCTTTTTGCTTCTCATTTGCATATATATTTCCCCCTGATTTGCATATATACACATATATATGCTTTGAGTTTCTCATATAAAAGAAATCATGGGGTATTATAGCTTGTGTGTCCAGCTTATTTTACTTTACCTTGAGCTCTCAAGTTGCATTCATTTACCTACAAATGCCCCAAGTTGATCTTTATGGGACAGTAGTATTCCACTATTTATAAATACCAAAAGTATCATGAATTTTACCAGTTCTCCTGTCTTTAGAATATTGGCATTAATTTTTACTATCTCTTAAGCTCAGTGCTGCTGTACGCAGCACATATGCACAAGCCTCTCTTGGGTATACCCCAGG
The DNA here is from genome assembly GCA_004027595.1 of Dinomys branickii. Lineage (NCBI taxonomy): Eukaryota > Metazoa > Chordata > Mammalia > Rodentia > Dinomyidae > Dinomys > Dinomys branickii. Next base: position 40,849 of record PVLD010002306.1, on the reverse strand, counting down.
GTTGGAGTTGGAACCAAGTTTTGTAGATTTGCAGTTTCTATAATTTTTTATTTTACTAGTACAAATTTGCAGTGCCTTCAGTTTACAATTATCCCGGGGAGCAGGTACATGTACATACTACAGCTTGTTTTCTTTTTTTTATTCATCACCCAATTCCCCATCCTGATTTTCATTCTTGTTGATATTATTAATCTTAGCTCATGTTATGGCATGTAAGGTTTATGTTTATTGAGGCTATTAGATTCCTGAATGTGGCACATCTTCCTCCTCACCTCTCACCTTTATTACCTTGGAACACTTCTTATTGAAGAAATCTATCATTTTCCCCCCTTCTATGTACCCTTGTTTATTTTGTTTATATTTAGCCTTACTGAAATCAGAGATACTATACATTATTTAAGATTGTGCGCCTTGTTTATTTCAGTCAACATTATATCTTCCAGATGCCCCCTTCTTTCTACAAATGTCTTAAATTTGTCATTTTTATAGTCAAATACTGTTACGTTATTTATAGATACCACATTTTCTTTATCCAGTCGTCTGTTGGTGAGTATACAGGCTGCTTCCAGCATTTAGCTATTATGAATTGTGACTCTATAAACACTGGGAAGAATATATCACTGTAGTATGTCTTTAGCTGTTTGGGGAAGATACTTAGAAGGGGGATAGCTGGATCCTATGGAATTTCTAATTTCAGTTCTTTGAGAAATTGCCACACTGGTTTCCATAATGGTTGTACTAGTTTACATTCTCACCAACAATGAAGGAACGTTCCTCTGTCAAGCCATAGTTTGTTATTGTTTGATTTTTTAAAACTTGCTATTCTTTCCAGAGTAATATGGAAACGTAACATTGCTCTAATTTGTATTTCTTTAGTTGCCAGAGATGCTGAGCAGTTTTTTCATATACTTAGTGACCATTTGTATTTCTTTTTCTGTGAAGAAGCTGTTCATTTCTCTTGCTCATTTCTTGACTGGGTCTTTAACTTTAGGTGGTTCTTTATATATTCTTTAGTTCTTTATATATTCCAGGTACTAGTCTTCTGAGGAATAGCTGACAAAAGTTGTTTTTCTCATTCTGTAGGTTGTCTCTTCACTCTACTAATTGACTCATTTGCTGTAAGAAAGTGTTTAGTCTGATACAATCACATTGATTGATTGTTGCTGTTATTTCTCATGCAGCTGAGATTGTTTAGATAATCATTTCCCACATCTATATCTTGAACTGTTTTACTTATTTTATCTTTCAGTAGGTTGAATGCTTCTGTTTTAATGTTTAATCCTGGATCCTTTTTGATTTTAATTTAGTATACTGTGAGAGAGAAGGGTCCAATTTCAATCTTTGGCAATAACCATTTTTGAAGTTTTTATAATTGAGGAATTGTTTCAATGACAAAATAATTCCAAATTAGAAGTTTAGTGTGAATATTTTTGAAATAAGAAAATAATTTTAAAAGATTAGTAATTTTTATTTATTTGGTAGATGTCAACGATCTATTTTTGAGTTTTTAATTTGCATGACAATTGCTAATTGAGAACAATGTCATGTGTTTATTAGTCATTCATATTTCTCTATAAAATGTTTTTTCACAAAAATCTTTTGACCATGTTTTAATTAACATAATGACATATGATTATATGATTATATGTCAATTTCTCCTTATATATCGCTTTGTTGTTTTTTCACTCCTTTCTTGAAATTTGCAATTGTATTCATGTTTGAATTTTTTTCTTTTTGAGAATTTTTGTTTGTTTGGTTGGGGTTGTGTTTTTGGTGTTAGACATTGAACTGTGGGCCTGATACATGCTAAGCAAATGCTCTACCACAGAGTTACACACTCGATAACACTTTATTGTTCATCTCTATATTGTATTCATTCCAAAATTTTCTTCTATTTTTCTCTATGTGCTTTGTTTTAGTATTTATTTATTTATTTGTAAATCTTATTTATACAATCTGTCTCCTGCTTTCTGTAATCTGTGGTTTAATTGTAATTTTCAGGTCCAGATATTTTATTTGATTCAGTATTTTAGGTTCTTGCTATCATTTATGACACTTCCCCTATCTTTTCATATTTGTCCCTTTCTATTTCCTTTCATTAGCTATCAATCATAATTATTTTAAAATACTTGTCTGTTATATCCAGTCTTTACCTGTGACTCTGTGTTGTCTTTACTTTTTCCTTGATTTTTGTGGCTCAGGTTTTTTCCTTAGAATACCGTGGTATCTCTTTTGTTTTAAAATACTATTAATTGTTTTAAAATGCTATTAATTTGTTGTAAGAAATGTATAAACTCAACATAATATGTTCATCCACAATAGGTTTACCTTTGTAACTGAGAGGCAGAGAGGGCAAGTGCCGCTCATCCCAATCCATTAATGAAGTAAATCAAAGTTGGGTTTCAAATTTTTGTAAATTTTTCTGTCACTCCTGTGATGTTCTCTTCATTAGATTCCACTGAAGATCCTTAGGTAACTGATTTAATAATAGTGTTAAAATGATATATCTTTATTCAAGAATAATTTCATTATAATTAGGCTGATTAAACATTTATGTGGAGCTGTACATTTCTCACAGTAAGCAAGAAATTCTTAAAGAAATTTAATAGAATTGAAAGTCTTATACTACCAGATATTAAAACTTTTAATAGACTGGTGTAAGAATAGGCAAGGTGTCCACTGACACTAAGGGTAGAGTTATAGTCTCACTTGGTTTATAAGAGTCACGTCTACAATTCAGTGGAAGCACGGTTTTGTTTTCAGCAAGTGATACTAAACTAACTGTATATATGTATTTAAGTAAATAACTGGAAATGACAAACAGTTCCATATGTGAAAGAAGGATGGTACAGTTTCTGGGATACAGTACAGAAGAACATTTTCACCACCTTCAGATAGGCAAAGGATTTTTAAGTGAGAAATCTAATCATTAATGGAAGAGCTAACACAATTGATATTACTTTAAGAAAACTTCAGATCATCAAAAATGATGAAGAGTGAAAAGGTAGGTCGTACACTGAGAAATCATATGTAATTCATACATCCAATGAAGAGTTAAATCCAAAACATTAAAGAGTTATAGCTTTTTATAGTGTGTGAAATGATAACTATAAAAGGAAAACATTGGCAAGTTGCTCTTCACAAATATTAAAAGTATTTTCAAAAGGAACAAAATTAAATAGGAAAACTGTTTTAGAAAATATTATTTATAAAACTATACTTGATTTGTTTCAAGATATAGTAACAATTCCTACAACCCCAAAATGAAAAGGCAGGTAGGGATTTAAAACCTGGAAATTGGGAAATAGATTTCAACAAATATCTTATATAAAAATATGTGTAAATACACGAAGAATTGCTGCTTATTCATGTTTGAAAAATTGCTAATTAAAACCATGTGAAATGCCTCAACAAAGAAACGTGCAACCGATTACTTCACTGCTTTCTTCTAACAAATTTTAAACAATTTACTTCAAATCTTCCCAAACTTTTCCACAAATTGGAAGGGAATAGCTTCTAATTCATTCTATGAGGTCCACCTAGTCAAAAGCCACACAAAAGCATCACTAGAAAACGAACTAATATCCCTAATTACAGAGCAAAACAAACCAAGACAAAACAAGTCCAGGTCAGTTTACTGGCAAAATGAATCTAATAGCATATTACTAGCATTATGTACTGTGAATAGTAGGCAGTAAACCATGACAAAATGAGATATATTCCAGGAATGTAAGAGTAGTTCAGTATACAAAAGGCAACATAGCACCTCACACTAAAGAGTGAAAGTTAGAAAAGCAATCAAGCAAGCCAACAAGAGAGACAGAGAGAAGTGAGCGAGCAAGCAAGAAAGAAAGGAAAAAGAAAGGAAAAGATGATCTTATGAATTGGTGAATAAATGCATTTCAAAAAACTCACAGTTTATATCTGGTGATATACTAAAATTAAAAGGAAATCATTCAATAAAATGAAGGCCATTTATGAAAAGCCCATCTTTAAAATTCTTTTCAAGGGAGAAAAACTGAAAATTTTCCCCTTAATATCAGAAATAAGACAATGATGCTCACTTTTGCATTACTATTCAATGCCAAACTATATTTTACCTCAAGCATTTAGGCAGGAGAAAATAAAGATAACCAAATTAGGACATAAGAAGAAAAATGTCACTATTCTCTGATTAAGTAATCTTAAATATGAAAATCACTAAAGAATCTATAACTGATAGAAAAAGCAAATTCAGAAAAGTTCAACATATAAACAAACATCAGTAAATTTCTCTTTGCCATCAATAAACAACCCAAAAAGAAAAGGTAAAAGAGAGTTCTATTTATAATAATATCAAAAAGAATAAAATATGCAGGAACACTGTACATTTAAAAAAGGAGGTATAATACTCATGCAATGAGATCTACAATATTGTCAGTAAAATAAATTTTAAAAATCATAAATGGAAAAGTCCATGTTCATGGATAGGAAAACTTGACAATGTTAAAATTTGCAACTTGCTCCACAACAATTTATAGAATCAATGAAATCCATAAGAAAAGCCATTTTATGTAGAAGGGGATAGCTGATTTTAAAACAAATGTGAGTTTACAAGGTACCCTTCATAGCCAAAACATATTTATAAGATGAAAAGTGGAACAATTATAGTTTACTTCCTAATTGCAAAACTAACTACACGGTATAGTGTGAAAACATTGTGGCACTGGCCTCGGATAGGTATCTAAACCAGTGAAATAGATTTGAGGGTCTAAACTAAGTATCAGAAATAAACTAAGAAATAAAACTAAGTTTCTATGGCACATCGATACCTGGCAATTGTGAGAAGTCCAATCCATAATGATAGCCTTTTAAATAAATGATGCTAGGACAACTGGATTTTCATGTGAAAACTAATGTGCTGTGCTCATCTCAGACTATAGAAAATAAAATGTCAAAATGGATGAAACGCATAAAGAGTAGAGCTAAATCTGTGAAACTTAGAAATGCAAACTTTCCTGGCTGTGTTTTGCAATTGTATCTTAGATAAGTCATTAAAACTACAAGCAACAATATAAAATACATAATCTAAAATTCATCAAAATTAAAACCCTAGGTGTATCAAATACTCTCAAGAGAGTTAAGAACCCAAGAATCAGTACAAAAATATCTTAAAATGTTATATCTGGTTGAAGTCCAGTATCCAGACTATATCAAGAAATTTTATGAATCACTGACAAAGTCCAACTCATACATGGGCAAAATTCTATGAATATTTTTTAAAGAAGTTATAGAAATGAATATAAGTACATGAAAAATGCTCAATATCATTGGTCATTAGGGAAATTGATATCAAAATTAAAATGATATATTCATAGCCATTCAGATAGATATAATAATTTTTAAAAATAAAAATAAGTGTAGGAGAGGATGTGGAGAAATTGCAAACTTTATGCATTATTGGTGGGAATATTGAATGGTGCAACTGCCTTAGAAAATATTTCCTCAATAATTGTAATGTGGAATTACTTCTAACCAAGCAATTGGACTTCTAAATACACATAAAGGAACGTACAATGGGCGTACAAACAAAAATGTGTCCATAGGTAATCATAGCAGCACAATTTATCATTACTAAAATATCTATCAACCAATCAATAAACACAATGTGATATACTATAATATCACTATTTACAAAAATAATGAATTACTACATACTCAAATATACACATACCTTTAAAATATTATTTTAAATGAAGGAAAAAACACAAAAGACCACACATTGTATGATTCCCTTTGTATGAAATATCCAGAATAGTTAAACATATAAAAACTAAACATACACTGGTTGCCACAGGTTCGATAAAGAGGGATAAATGGTAAATCACGGAGTGGTGGGTATATTTTATCTTTCAGCTTGATAAAAATCCTCTGGAACTAGACAGTGGAGATGGTTGGACAATGCTGTGAAGACATTAGAAGCTACTGAACTGTCCATTTTAAAGTAATTAAAAGGGGTAATTAGTGTTATATTTATAATATAAACTATAAAAATACAACATTAATAAGAAAAAGATGGATCATCACATTCACTCAGAAGGAAAAAATTGGACAAGAAAATGACATTATAAGTTTTATATGTAGAGTATCGCTCCTGATGGGCCCGTGTGGTGAATTAAAAGAGATCAAGCAAACAGTTATAATAGTCTTTAAATGCATATTCCAACTGAATGTGGATGTGCTGCAGACTTTTAAAATAAAAGCACAGGGAGTTCTTTGAAATCTGGCACCTGTAGAGGAAATTTTCTGAAAATATTTACACCAAAGCTACCTTCTCTGACCTTCTAGATGATATGATATATTTTCTGGCGATCACAGTATGGTTGCTCCTATTCAAATATCAGTGCCCTCCTTTGGCCTCTAGAAAACTGGAAACCTAACCATGAAGGACATCACTAGGCCTCCTCTCTCTTCTGTTTCTTACATTATAACCGTGTTCCATTACCCTCCTCTTACAGAAATGATTTTTCAATCCCTTAATCATTCTTGAGTTCTCTAAATTTTCTATGAGCTTTTGAAACTGTGCTGTTCTACACCTGTGCAAGCTCTGCCTCCACGCCAGGCAACTCATAAATCCAAGTCATGGTTTAAGCCATTCACTTCCAAGTGATTTTAAAGTTATTTTTGTCTCAAACAATGGCTAACTCTCCGGATTTACAAATCTCAGCTTTACAGGATTACACAGATATGGTATTTTGAAATTGGTGTGACTCGGAAGGATAGAGCAAAATATACATGCCAGTTTCCCTGTGAACCAGAAGTTTGCTATTAAAACATGCCCATTCTGTGCTATGCTATGGTTTGTTCCAAATGCATATTAAAGCTTACACTGAAGAGATTTCAGTGTTCTCACACACAAAACACTGCGGGAGCTCGCTTCTTTTATTTCATTCCAACTGATTACGGGAAGCTTAATGATTCAAAATGATTACAAAAGCATTTTATGCCCTGAGAATTGTAGTCATATTCCTTAACAAGTTTTTATATATATCAGGAATTAGCCTAATGCTAAGCACAGGAGCTAAATTTCATTTCATTTTCAAACTGTATATATCATTTATATAAATATATTTTCTATACATTTTTGAGTTTCAAAAGTGATGTCAATGTGTGATTAACATACATTTCCTTATCATAGGATAGAAAATTCTGTATAAATATGATACTTGATACTGGGTACCTTGTAGTTAGATTTTTAGGTGGCGAAGTAAACATATTTCATCCTGGAACAATATTTTAATTACAACATATTAAGCATTATCAAGTGATGATATCATTAACATTTATTTTTATCTCAATAAACTAAACTAAAAGATACTAATACTTGTAAATCATTTAAAACTTAAAAAAAAAAAATAGGACAATGAAGCCAGGTTCTTAGAGTAAGTATTTTTACTTGAACTTGGAAAACTGTTTAATTATCATTGAAAAATATAAATCTAATGGATTGGTACAAGCATGATCTGAAATATGGAAGTTTATGTTGTACTATCTGGATTTGAGAGAAAATATTGGTTCATTTGCATTCAATGTGGGGAAAGTAACACTGCAGGGGAAAAGATATGTTAGGAAGAGGGTAAATACATTTCAGGAAGAATAGCAAGTGAAGAAACATTTCAGTTAAACATCAGTCATAGAATTTTAGGCACCTCATTTTGATAAAAGACATTTCTAAATTTTAAGTGTTTAGAAATTATGTAAGTAATTACATAAATTGATAAAATATTACTCCTGAAATCGTGACCTTTTCTTCTTTTATGTGTGAAAATGAGCAATTCCTTTTTACATAATACAAAATTCTTGTCAGGAAAACAATCATACCAAAAACTAAATATAGATTCTTGAATTTCAACAGGGCATTTAGACCATTATCATATAGATGAAAACACAGAAATAAATTTCAGGAATAAGGATCTGTAATTTTTTTACTGTGACTTTTATAATTAAGATTGGTAGTTCTTTAAAAGATGTAACTCCTTCAAGGTGCTAGAATATACAAAGCCCCTGATTCAAACTCTAGCACCATAAAAAACAGATAACTGAGAAAAGCAGCTCAAATAACGCTACCTTTAAAATGCCCTGTAAATCCCTCTTACTTGATACACTTCTTTCCTTTTTGGGAATTGACCTCCATCTAGAAATTGCTCCTTACTATTTCTCCTTCTTTTCTTTGCAGTTTTCCCACATTCTTAAATCATTAAACAGTACATTAATTAATTGCATTTAAAAATTTGTGCAAATTTCTGTGCATAAAATTTCAGTCTTTTATGATTTACTTCTTTTAATCAGCTCTCTCTTTTTGGAGATCCATTCATACTGTTGAACACAGCTGAAATCATTTCTTTTTCGTGTTGTGTATGAATATGTCCTTATTTAGGAATCACTCGCAACCCACATTTGCTTTTTCTGCCGCTGCCATGTTGTTACTGGGGATAAACTTATACATATTTTTGCCGGTATAGAGAGGATTATTTTGAATATGTGCCACTAAAAATAAGCAAGTATTGGGTGCAGGCTGCACATGAGGTCTCAGGTTTCTTAAGTAACATTAAATTGTTTTCCAAATTGGCTAAACTCATTTGCCATCTCTTCAACATTCATTTCCACAGTCATTTTTAATTGTTTTTGATACTTGCCAGTCAAATTAAATTTTTATTTTCTATCTGGTGCATATAAAATAATACACAGTTATTTTAATTTTTTTTGCTCATTTTTTTGCTGTTCAGATGTTTCTGGGCCATTCTGATTCTAGTTGGGCTTGTCCAGAATCTTGGGGTACTAATCATTCACACGCACTACCAAAATCTTTTTAGTTTTGCTTTTACTTTCACTTTTTTGATATTAAAATTCCTAATTTTTAACATAGTAAATTTTAAAGTCTTTTGTGGATTTTTAAATATAGTTGTGGAAAATTCTTCTTACATCATTTAAGGATGTAGTCTGAAAAACTTATTTGTACCAAGCAGTTCGATGTTAAAAATAGCAAATCACCAAGTACTTGCAAATGTTTTGAATTATTTGAAATGTCAAACAGGGAGACAGCTGGGGAAACCCAAAGCTCAACAACATTAGAAAACAGGTACTATGTATGAGGAGACAAACTCTCAGGTGCAAGGACTGCCCGGTCAAAGCAGAAACCTCAGAAAGAACCAAGAAGGAGATGCATCTGTGGCAAAGATGTCACCCAAGCAGAGGGGACAGGAAGGAAAGGAGGGGAGAGAAGCATGCACAGTGAGAGGAGGAAGAAATGAGAGGTAACGGACCCCCCCAAATGTGATGGTTTTGCCATCCAGATTTAGGTACGTAATTCATTGATTCTATCAGAAGTAAATAATAGGCATCTAATTGCATTTGTAAAATATTAATAACTAAATTTTACAGAATTTTCTATGTAGTTGCATGTTTCCTGTATTCTATCGTAAATCAATATTTACATGTCTAAGTTTGGGCTCCCATTTTCACTTCACTCGTCAATACATCTATCACATAAATTCTGTTTTATCTTTACTACTGATGCTTTACAATAATTCCAGTCCTTATAACAATTTGGCTTCAAGATTATCTTGTTGTAATTAACGCTTTTCTTTCAATGTGTTTTAGAATGCACTTGTCACAAAGCAGGATGGTCTTAAGGCGTAACTTCAATCATGAAAAGATTAAAATTCTTTGGATGTGGAGTCCATGAATATGGCATATCTATCATCTATCTATCCGTCTATCTATATCTGTTTAAGTTTTAAGTTTTTGCCTTTCATTTATTCACTGAAAATATTTGCTGACCGTCTTTCATGTTCTGAAGAACAGTGCATGGGACACAGAAGTGAACAAAGTGATGAGTGAAGATTATACTTGCATTTCAACGTACTTATATGAAGGACTTATTTCTCCATAAGTTTAAATTTCCTGTGACATTTATTACAAAATGTCATACATCTTTATGCCTTGGAAGTTTATGCTTAAAATTGTACTTTCTATTTGCTGCCGATGAAATGCAAATGATTTCTGTAGTTTGCAATCTGATCAATCCTGGGGATTTGCTGTGATTTCTAGGTATGCTCCTCTCTGGATGGCGGTTTGACCCTCTTTCCAATCTTTTTACCTTCCAGCTCATTCTCCCCTGCTTCCTTTTTTTGCCTGTCGGTGTTGCCAGCACATGCTGAAAGTGGTAATTCTATTCTTATTCTTCATCTTACTGCAGCGCTTTTGAAGTTTTCCCGTAAACATGATTTTGCCTGTGGGATTCTTTAAAGGACATATTTGTCAGTTTATGGTAATTTTTCTACTTTGCCAGTTTATCAGTTCGTGGAAAATTTCAGGATCATAGAGAAAGTTTTTCTTATGAATATGTAATATTTAATGTTAGATAAAACTCTTGTGGCAATCCCTTTTGTTTCTTTACATACACATATTTTGTGCTTTCTTTTGACTTTACCTATCTCTTCCAAATTTTTATCTTGCATTTTAGAAAAATAACCACAATCAGTATCTTTGTTTCCCATTTCAATAATATGTTTTTATCTTCCATATTTTAATCTTTATGTTTTACGTTTATGTTTGTTTTCAAACTTTTTACACCAAAGGCTTCGTTTCTTAATTTACAGTTATCACATTAGTTCGTACACAAGCATTTGAAACTGTGCATTTTCCCATAAGCAATCACTGCTACTATGTCATCAGTTTTGCTAGTGTTTCCATTAGCATTCTGTCAGACTTGTTTTCAAGTTTCATTAAGGTTTATTGTATAGCATGAAGTAATTAAGAAGCATGTTTCTAATTTCCAAACGTATGTTGTTTCTGAAATTATTTTTGATTACTTATTTCTAAATTAACTAGACTGCAGTGAAAGAATGCCATCGCTATTACATCAAATCTTGCAAATTTGGTGACAACTTCTTTTACATTCCTTGTTGTCATAACTGTGATCTAGCTGTAAGAATTATGTGCAATTTCCATGGTTTTGGGAGTCTTTTGGTGAACAAAGTCCAAACAGGCAGTCAGATCAAACACGCTAATTCTGCTGCTTCACTGTTCTCCTCTTTCACTTTTTCCTTCTTATTTCATCTCACCCCTTCCTGATATATCGATTTCTGCCTGTGGTGCACCAGGACTTTGCACAGCTTGGCATATACGTCTTGCTATACTTGGAGTTCAGTTAAATTTTGCATGTCTGAACTGTCAGACTTCTAATAACAATAACAACATTGTATGCATACATTTTTAACACTTTAGATTATCATCCACAAAAAAATTAAATACCAAATAAAGAATTTTGATCTCTAGTAGTTTCACCTTAAATATTATTGGGTTTGATGATGTCTATAGAAATTTCATTTTGACAAACATTTACTTGAATAAACTCTTTGTCATACATTTACCTTTTCTTTGCCCTTACATATTGGGTATGAATCTTATAGACTGCATATAGTTAGATGTGTTTGATTTCCTTTTATCAGACCTGCAGACAAAAAGAATTTCATAGAAAATAATCATAATCAGTAATGTAATCAATTTTAGGTATAATATTGTACTTTTTGCTTCCTTTTTGTCCTGACTTTTTTCTCTTTAGTTATATTTCTACTCACTTTGAAGAAAACTAAAAGTTATCAAGTACATGCCTGTCTTCTACCCATTTTTACTGGGTCATCCAGGTCCTTTTCAATATCTTGTTCTGGGGCCTCAAGAAAAATCAGTGATCATTTTGAGGCGACTTATTTACTTATCAGCTCCCATCTCTGACTAGAATTTTGGGCATTGTTCAACCTAATGTATTTTCATCCTGCACTCTCTTTTTCTCTCTCATTTCTGCTATTCTATTTTTCTAGTTTTCTTCTCAAAATTCTAAATAAATAGCTGATGGAGGCTCTTTGGGAGAACCACCATTCTGCAAATCTTAGTTACTAAATCATGTACTATGAGAAACACAAATTTTATTCTCTTTGCCCTATGTGTTTTTGGCTTTAATGTCAGATATAAACAATGGAGAAATTATTTATTTTAGAATTCCTATGGATTCTGATGGCATTTGAAGAATATTCTGAGAATCTCCACCTTAATATCAGTGCTGCAGTTGATCAGCTATGTTCCATATATCTAAAACCATATCTGTGGTTCAGTTGAGTATAAAACATTTACACATTGACAGATATTCATGTATTTCTATTTTACATGGTAGATACTTCTGCTTAAATATTTTTAAATACCTTAAACTAAGGGGCATAAGATATAGAGTATAAACTTTGTAGAATGCAACTTGGTAAGAGAAAAGTTCTATTTATTAGAAGGGTCTAAAGGGTTGTAAATATTTTTTCCTCTCTGCAAATTTTAAATAATGTCCTCTTGCAGTGAAGAAGGGCTGTGATACATTTTGTGTTTAGTCAGTTTTCTTTATAGTCAGATATACTGCAAAATTTTTGAATAGAATAGTTTCTATTTTTCCCATAATTCTGTCAAGTGCTTATTCTTTGACTTCTCATTTCAAGTAATGTGTTCTAAGAAAAAAAGGATCTGTACATTATGGTTTCATTGCAGATATTTTTTATAATATGAAAAATTGGAAATGTTTGGTAAGTCCCTCCATGGAGAGTTGGTTAAACAACTTGTGTTCTAGTACCTTGGAGCACTAAACAATAAAACTAACAAAAATGAAATTATATTTTATATTATATAATATTAATAAAATTATACTAGTTATAAAATAAATGAAGTAACAGTGTTACATAATAGTTACATGAAATATAATGTACAAGTGCCATTACAGTAGCCATCTGAACTAGATATTGCCATTATTTTCCAATAAGGTGATGAGATTCAATGAAGTTAAATGGTTTGGGCCAGGCAGCCCAGTTAAGTAGCAATTCTTGTTGAAAAAAAGCAGTAAATCTAATTTGAGACAATGCTTTTTCTTATTTTGCTGTTGATATCTCTATGTCTTGACATGGAGTAGTATATCTTAGAGTTATGATTTCAGGACAAAATTAGAAAATGAAATACACTGCTTCACCTTAAAACATTTCCAGGAGTTACCTCTGAGAATAAAGATTTATAATTATTCCTAGGTATTGTATTTCCTTCCATTTTCCCCTAACTTTTCTAATGTTTGTGCTCTGTCATAAAGTATAATATTAATATCTATAAACTCTTAAAAATATTGGTGGACAAAGAGAAAAGTGAACAAAACGTGCATATTCATACAATTAAGTCTGAGTGGTTATTAAAACATAATTGTTGGTGTTTGTATTTAAATATTAAAGAAAAATATCACTGAATTCCTTCTAGCCTTCATGTGTATATTCTTTTTCTTATTTAGTGACAGTACAAAGAATAAAATTGTAATGAAAGCTTCAGATGAAAATATGGCACAATCTGCTGTCCTTGCACTGAATATCCCATGCTTACAGGCAGCCGTGGTGGCAGCAGGGAAAACACGGTGAGCGATTCCTACTCCGACAGCAACATGAACAAGTTAAATAGTGCTCGGGTAATTTGAGGATGATATGGTCGTTGCTCCCACAGTAAGCAGGTTTTATTCCATTACTGCAGCTGCATAAAGGACAGCTCTCAACCACCTGCAGAAATTTCTTTAAAATAGGTCCTAGGAGACTCTAAGCATGAGGCTTAGCTGTTTTTTCTCACAACACAAACCAGATTAAGTTGTTGAGGTTCTGCTTTTACCAATTCAAGGAGTCTAGTTATGTATTTTCACAAATGCAAAGGGAAATGACCCCTGGCTATACACGAAGGTCTTCAGAATCGATAGCCCAGAGGAACTGACATTTTGAAATTCGGTTAAATGAAACACCTCAAGATTTGTCTTCATTGGTTACGCCAATCATTGAAAAGAGCACACTAACACATGAAGTTTATAAATATAAATAGTTGGCCCATGTATTCAAAACTTTTAATTTAAAGTCAGCTCTCACCTTTCCTACATATGTATATTTTACTGGGAAAGGTGATAGTAGTAGAAAATCATAATTTAAGCTTTATAGTATTTGGCTAAGTTATTAAAATTTTTGTTACGTGCTATGCTATTTACTTTGTCATTATTCTTGGTAATAGTTCAGAAATAAAATAATGCATTTTGAGTTACTGAACACAGGATTAAAATCAATGACTTTGAGAACTGCTACTAAACAAAGAAAGAAGTGTCCTTGAGAATGATTTTTTCACAATATTCTTGATCATGATAATGTTTATTAAAATGTTCATTAAAAGTCCATCATGCTAATTTAACAGGGAAAAATCTAGTAGATTGCTGTTGGATAGTTTCCACTAAATTAATGAAGGAGAATTACAACCAAGACCTTAGTTACAATCATTAAGATGTAAATAACAGCCAAAATGATATTTTAATTATAAGCAGAAATCACTGGTATAATTTATGAGGAGATTTAAATCTTTTTCTTTTTTTTTTGTACAGGAATCAAATCCAGGGCCTAGCACTTGCCAGGTAGGCACTGTGCCACTGAGCTACATCTCTGGCCTTAAGAGATTTAAATCTTTATCTAAATAGACAACTTAGTAAAACTTTTTTGTTTTCTTTTTTCTTCATAATATATTGATATTTGTTCTCAGTATTCATTACTCTGTTTTGTTATTATATAGAGTAACTGATTTGGAGTGTTGGATGGATAAACTATCTCTGTTCCCTCATTTCTGAACATGCTCAAGAATATCATATTTTCTCTTTCTTACTTGAGGACAAGCTCTGCTATAAGGATGGTTGGCCCAATGCAGAGCTTTCCATCCAGTACACTGGTCTACTTCTGTAGGTCCAGTTGACAAAGAAGTTTGATTTTCCCCTTATATAATCCTCTTAACCTTTATCATCAAAACGAGAGGTACTTTGGCTCTTCATATTCTGAACTTTCAGCTGCTCAGTTTATTCATTATCTAAGCAAGAGAGGTCACTCTTACTCAGGCTTCTTCAAGGGCTTAATCTAGAGCACTCTGTGCACTGGGCTTGTCAAATTGGCCATTCTGTCCTACTCTTTCCTGACAATGTCTATCATATTTGGAAAAAAGTGATACTTAGTAAACAGAAGACACTCAGTTTTTAATATATACATGATTCAATAAGCAGCACAAATATCTTAATTATGTGTAATAGTCTATAATGAATCTTTTTATCTTCTAGAAGTATCTGTAAATGTAGAAATATACTCTTGATAGAAAAATATGTCTATATCCATATCTACATCTACATCTATATCTTGATCTAGGTATATGTCTGTTATATGAATTTTTCTCAAGAGGTCATGCCCAAAATCAATTTCATTTTTCTCTTTAGTCCAAAAATAACTTAAAATGTTCGGATGATTTGTGGTCAGTGTTTTTACTATAGCATGGAAAGGAAAATTATCAGCTTGTACTATGAGTCCTATAAGTAAGGTTTAATCTCATCCTTAATTAAAGACACCACTCCCTAATTGTCATTCAGTGTTCTCCTTACAGAAGCTAAAAGTACGCGTATGAGTGAAACTTTTATGAAAGTAATGTTTGTAGTCATTTCTGGGTTAAAGAAGAAGATTTGTTTTGTTATAGGAATATTTTTCCTGACATTTGTCCTATTGCATTATGATCAAATAGCTGTAGTGCTGAATGTGGGAACTTTTGCAGGAAGGCTGACTGTATGTGATTATGTAAACTTTTAAACTAAGCAAACTCCATTATGCATCCTGACTGTCAGGAACTTTTTGTGGATTAAATATTGCTGAACAGAACCAGCTTCTGTCCACTGGGATCCCACAGGAGATTTTGCATTCTTTTCTAAGTCTAAAAACACAGACGTGGCATGGCAACAGATTGAGCCCAAAGAGATTAGCCTGCTAGAATCATTACCATAGATGTTCATCATACTTTTTTATAATTATGATTTATATTATGATTGTTATGATTTTGTTGGTAAATATGAAGCTAAAGTTTCTTTTCAGATACATGATTTATAAATGACTAGACAATTATGTCACTATCTGAGCCATACTTTGAACCTCTCAGTGAGCTGAATATACTTGTTTGTGAGTTTATGGGGTATTGTGTTATCTTCTCCATTTTAAATGCTTGCTGGATGATGACAGGATATAGCATGATGTTATTTGAGGTCTTGCATTTATTGATTTGTCATCCATGCATGAGTGTAGATATGAGGTCACTGTACTTCTCAAGGCTGAGGAGAGGCAGCCGTGGAGTCTGAGCATTTTTCTCCTTCAAGGTCATAATGTTAACTTCCCATGAAAAAGGAAAGGAGTACCTGCCTCTGAAATGAGAAAGGAGAAGACATCATTTCATACGTAACTTCATACTTAGTTAACTTTTAATATGATCAGTATTAAGTGGAGTATTAACTATTTGAAATGATCAGTTAGATTTTAATCAAACATATATAGAAAAATTGAATATTTTGACAAAAAGTAGCAGGTTTCTACTAGAATGTAAATTAGTAAGTTATAAACTGCATATTATATTGGAAAAAAAATCACTATGTTCTGGTGATGTTCCAGGATTCTCTGGACAGTGCATGACCCCAACAGATTTGAATACTATGTAGAAATCTCTTCTCATGTTATAAAAACCTATGTGTATAACATTACTAGGGCTTTGTGTGTGGATGTCATTTTCATGCAGACTAAAACTCTTGTCTATATATTTACCTCAATGATGCACAGATTGTCCAATCAAATTTAACAAAGCTCTTACTACTACATAGTAGAAAGAGTATGGACTTTGGAATCTTTGGGGCTGCATTTCTTTGGTTTTTAATTTTACTGCAAATTAACATTTCACCTATGATAGTAGCCATAAGACACCATCCAGGTATATGATTTATAATGGAATTTCAAATGAGACATTTTAATATTTCTGCCATGCCCAGAGCATAGAGCATTGCAGTTCCATAGAACCAAATAACCCAATTGTCATTTTCAAAATTAAGATTCCACTATTTATTATTTATTAATTATAATAAATGGGTTAATTATATGACTATAAAAGTGATTAAAGTCACAGCTGATACTTGGAAATGCCTTTACAAAACTATATACCTGATTCCATTCTCAGTAAGAACAGTTCAAGAAATTTAATTGAGGATGCCAGGTGGCACAATAGGTTATACATTAACTTGTCTCCTCTGGAAAATTAAATTTGAATTTGGCTCTGGTCACAAATGAAATGAGTCATTTGGTACATGCCACTAAGGATACTCACAAAGCCAAAATGACATTTCATTGAATAATCACCCATTAAAAAATGGTCTGTAGTCACTGGGGAGTTTTCAAGAAAAATAAGCCAGTATACAGGGCATACTAAAAGAGATAAAGGAGGTACTATAAAGTGGGGGCTTGCTCAAAGTCCAGAGAAAGGAAAATATGTAAAACAAATTATCCTTTGCCAGAAACCTTTACATTTTGTGTGTATTTCAATGTCCTTGGAGATTATTTACTTGTTTTCCAATGAAACTTTGCTTCGTTTCCTTGGCACAGTTTCAGCCTAATGTCAGTTTGTATCAAATTATCATGGGTTACTGAGCTCTCTGCAAGAAACCATCTAACTGTGATATGGAAGCTTATGTTCAGATCTTCCCATTTTTTCAGACAAATAAATAATTATAAATCATATTCTCTTCTCTTTCAGGAGATGAAGAAATTGTACAATTGACAGACTTTGATGCTAACCTTAGCTCAGAATTAACACATGATTTTCACTGTTATATACTTGTCCCTGTAGTGGTCTCATAGCAAGCCTTTCCACACAGGATGAGATTAATGAGAACAATAACACCGCCAAGACAAGCAATACAAATCCGGCTCTCATGTGTACTTAGTGTAGAACACAAATATAAAAATCCTTTCAACTCCTACATTTCAGGTATCTGTCCCTGGATTCCAAACTGACACTGTCAGCTCCTTTGAGTGTGTAGGCAGGATGGGAAATCTCTACATTTGGGGAGGCTGCTTTTTAAATCATCAATGCCCAGTATTTCGTCTGCCAAAAGTAATATTCAGAGCAAGCCAGGCTTTCAGTCCAGTACCTGATACTTGACATCTTCACCATCAGAGTAGCCCTGGACATCTATGATTTCAGGCCTGCTCATGGTGGAGCAAACCAAGAAGTTAGGCAGTTCCCAGCCCAGACTTTACTTTGGCGGGGAAACTCTAGTTTATCCTACTCTACCACCGGAAAAGAGGTTATGACAAAAACATTGTACAACTTGGCAAGTTTAGCAGTAAAAATCTATTCAGAGTATCTGTGAAACTTATTCCCAATTGTACTTCCTACAGAAAGGCCCTCGCTTAGCCATCTTGTTAGTCTTTAGGGACAAACCCAATTTTAAATAGATTAAGATAATAGGGTCATGCAGCAAAGTCTGCAATGAAACTGTCATCTGATTTGCATATGTTAATTAATCTTTCCTTAAAGTAAACATGCAAATGTGTTTTTACAGAAGAGAATTAGGTGACCTTTTGGCTAATCTCATTTAGCAACAATAGCCCTAAATTTAATATTTTCTATGTATAGAAGAAGAAATCATCACAATTAGGATTGATTGATCTGTCATAATAGCAAATGACAATTATCAGGTAGGTAATTGGAAACAAATTCATATAACTCTTCCAAAAAATGAAAAAATAAAAGAAATGATTTAGAAGCATAGATTTCATGGGCTAATACAAAATTTTCTTTCTTGTATTTTATTAGTCTTCTATTGTCCTTAGAACTGTAAATCCAGGAATCATAGTTGTTTTGTGCAATAATATCTATCCCTATGAGCTCTAGGAAGGGTTCAACATGTACCTGTTAATTGTGTATATATATATATGTTCAACCATACAAAATGTTTTGTTTTTCAAAGCTTCTTTTGTTACCTCTGAATTTGAAATGTTTAACCAGTATTTCAGAAAACATTTAAAAATCAATAATGAAAAGAAAAGCAGCTTTGTGGGACTTTCAGAATATATTTCCTTTATTAAAGCATTATAGAAACCAGTTTCTACAAATTAGAGTATTATATCTGAGTTGGGATTTATTTGAGATTAGCATCCTTACAAAAACAGTATCACTGTGTTGTAGTTTATTTTAATATTTAAAAGCCTCTGGGGTTCATGGCTCAAGGAATCAGGGTTTTGAAGACATCTTACATATATTCCATTTTTAATGCCTTCATTCTACTATATTTCTCTGCAGAAAATTTGAAATAGAAGAATATTTGGCTTATTTTAATACAACTAGATCATGTCATTCTACTTAAACTTGGTGAATAAATCTCAGTTGCTTTTCAGATAAAAAACCACATGGTTTCATATATATATATACACACACATATTTCTTTCAGATTTCTTGGTTCTGAGTTTTCCATTAGCTATTTATACAGGGACTGGGCAAGTCTAGAAGTATAAAAATGAGGAAGGGCAGGGACTGTCCTTTAGAGCTGACAGTGCGCAGAAACAGCATAGCTTGTCAGTTAAGAAAATGGACTTTGGACCCAGCTCGTCTGTCTGAGTTTAAAGCCTGACTATGCTACTTAGTACTATGTGCACTTGTGTACATTAGTTAATTTCTCTAGGGCTCAATTTCCTTAGGATTAAAGTGGGGAGAGCAGCAGGGCCAACCTCGTAGAGGCTTGTGTTAGGCTTCTTAGGTTAAGGAGTGCTGTGATCTGGTAATAAACGACTGCCAAAATCTCTCCAGGATGCTCAGGGTACATGCTGCATCTCAGTTGGTTGGGTGACAGCTCTGTGCTGTTGTCACCTAAACTGCTCCATCCAGGCTGAAGAAGGGGCAATTTTTGGAAGCAGGGTCAATGCCCACACTAACAGGGAAGGCGAGTCAGGGAGGTGTCAAGTTGACACTAGTTAGAAGGTCTAAATGTAGCACACATCACTTTTATGCACAACTCCCTGGCCAAATCTGGTCCTTTGGTTCTAGCAAACTAAAGAGAAAGCCTGGAATACAATCCTTCTACAAGTTTAGGATATTTCTCAAACACATCATTGACCAATAGAAATTTCTAAGTGAGTTAATACTTGTAAAATAGTGCTGGGCCTGGCACATAGAAAGAATTATATATACTCTCAAATACAATAAAAAGCAAGAGCATTTCTGTCCCCAGACGCAGTTATACCTAACGTCACTGAGTACCAACATCTTACTGTGTTTATCTCATTTACTTAGGTTTTAGCCCCTGGGATTGAACTTCATATACTTGTGCACACTTTTGGGTGATGTTAGGTACAGTAGGTCTCAGGTTTCACATGTGTAAATGGAGTAAACATGTGTTCTTTCTTCTTTTGCTATTGAAAGGAGCCTTAGCATTGATTATACCTCAAATCATCAACCATTTATACAATTACCCCACTGGCTGCTTGTTCTCCAACTATATTCTTCTATCTCTACATAATTTTCTTAAAAAGATATTCTACAATAATTGATTGCCTACCTGAAAATCTATTCTATCTCATCCAGAAGGCAAACAATCCAAAATTTCTTTAGCTATTCTAGTCTGTTGTGGCTTGTAGAGTGTACCTTTTATCTCCATATTATCTCAATAAAAATGATCTCTAAGTGCTGGTGAAAGAATGGTAGAAGAAAAATAAATGCAGAAACACTGGTCTGCTCTTTCTGAAGTCAATGTCCTTTCTGTCATGAAGTTACAGTTAATATTTATGACTTTTTAATTCTTTGAACAAATTATTGCTAACTTTACCTCTAACCTGAGCTTTGTATGTATCTTTTTTTGTGCTTTCTAGAAGGCTGACCAGGAAGAGTCTTGTATGGCCTGTGTCTATGGTGATTCAACTTGCATTGGATTGCAATGGTCTTCCATTGCCTTCTTAGTTTATAAATGACATCAGAGGTGACTCTGATCCCATATGTACTTCTCTTTAACTCCCTATGTAATTATTACAAAATAAACATGATCAAGGAACTTGAAAACACCAAAGAACTTTGGTGAAAAAAGAGACAAATATCTTTACCTTTGAACCATGTATTCTTAAGCATGCATAATAAACCAGGAAACACTAATAAATAGATACATTCAGTACAAGGTCAGAAGGTAATTAGTATTAAAGACTACATGGAGAAGGGAGGGTGCCTGGAGCGAAGGGGTCATAACTCAGTTTTCTTAGGACAAATCCATCACCTTAGACAACCTCCTAATAACCTCTATTTGAAACTTCTCACTCAGTGGCATATGAGGAGTCACAAATGCCCATGTATCAGTATTAGCTTTCAATTGGTAGATATTAAGTTACATTAAGAAAAATCAAGGAGATTCAAGGCAAGTTTTTTAAGAGCAAATACCATGCCATAACCTATGCTAGGGCTTCTGTCACATGAGTTGTGCCTATGAGAGAAAGACAGTTAGCACACGGACAAAGTACTATATCCTTCAGGAATAGGATAACACCCAAACTTTAAAATGGTTTTACTCCCTGGTGCTAAGAAAATTAACTTTTAGCAACAATTTCATTATTCTGCCACATCAGCTGCTTTGTGTGAATCAGGTAACTAAGTCATGGTAATGATTTACACTTTTTCTCCCAACAGGATTTCCTTGGTCCAACCAATAGTATCTTCATATGAGTGTACTGAATAAGACATTTAGCAAATCCATGAATACTTATGCCAGCATAACACAGTAAATAGAAAATAAGTGTAAATCTACACTACCGTGTTTTTTCCATGATGGAAGCAATAAAACGTCAGAACCTTAATATCAGGTGTTCGGTGGCACTACCTGTGGTATGTGCTAGACTGGGAGGCCAAAGGTGACTGGACAGTTGGGTTTTTATGTGCTGCAGTCTATATTAGAACTGATTAAGAGGAGGGCTGTGATGAGGAGTAGATTAATATTATTTCTTTTTTCCCAGTGACTCAATTTCATCATCCACTGAACAGTCAGGTAGCTGGAAGAAAGCTGAAAAAAAATAAAACAAATGCAAGTGGACTTATGTCCTTTATCATGTTTCCTTTCTGTAGTGAAAGATTTTTGGTGAATTTTCACATAGAAAATGTCCATATTTGGGACCCACTATAAAAGATCCAGGGTCCTTTTCCCCCAAACTTCTCTTACCAATCCTCTACTTTGTGCCCCTGAAAGAGCTCAGCACCAATTTATCCTCTACAATACAAGTAGCATTGGCCCTAGATAAAAGTAACAAATGACTACTTAAAATTGAATGAAATGGACTAAAAAGCTGACTTTAAGTTTAAACAGCCACCTATAGCTACTAGTTACTGCCTTGGACAGTGTGGTAACTAAACAATTACCCATACACTTTGTCTAGATGTGGTCTAGATAAATGTCATAATATTTTTATTTTAGGAGGATTTCTCTACTTTACCTAACATCAAGCCTCCCCTAACTCAACTTCAGACATGTGGCTGATAATAGGTTCAGGAAATTTCTGTCCAAGGTATGTCAGGTAATAATATATTAGAGCTCTGACTCAAACTAAGTCTTTTCTCTAGGTTATACTGCTTAGTCAAATCTGTCCTGGCTCTAGGATACCCGGTCAGAACTTGAGAATCATCCTGTCCCTCATACATCGATTGTCTGTATGTTCTTGTCTACGAATCAAGTCCTCCTAAATTTCTACCGAATATACTCCTTATTCTTCAGGTCCTTCATTTACCTTTTATTTAAAACCTCATCCTTTATCTTCCAGATTAATACTACATCATCTCTGCTTCAATATTACCTACCACTGTACCCAAATGTATATGTGCGTTGAAAAGCTTTGTACTTGGCCTCTTTCATGGAAATACTGAGTCATTTCTCTGTCGCCTACTAATTACCACCAGAACAGTTTTCTGTGATACAAATCTGGTTATAGGTCACTTTTTACAGTATTATACAAGAAGCTATCAAATTTCTATCACTCCATTATTTTTTAGTAATCTTTTCCCTATTCATCTCAGCTTTTCAAGGATCTGAAGAAGGTCATTTTATTGTTCTGCCTTTGCATTGCTCTTCATCTGAAATATTGATGATTACTCTTACTTGATCTTTAAACTCTGGAAGTGATCTGAAAGCTAGGCACCATCACAGAACATCTGCCATGGCCCGAGCCCTTGGCCTGTATTTTAAGTTTTTCTATCTTTACAGAAACTCAATAAATATTTACAGAATGAATAAATGAATTCAGGTGCAATCTTGATTTTCCAAAGTAGTTTGTTTCTATTTACATATCTATACTTTTTCTAGCATTTTTACCTACTTTTGAATACTGAAGAGCAACAAAATTATGACTTAAATTTTTATTAACTTACTTCATTTCTCTTTAGATAAAATTAAACCTGTCTTTATATTAATTTTAATTTTTGAATGTTTTACTTACTTGGTAATTGCTGAATGCCAAGATACTTACTCACTTTATGTGGTGCAATGTTTCTCTGAGGTTTTTGTATTGAAGATTATATACTGTATGAAGACAGTATATAAGACATTTGCATGTCTTCATCTCACAAGTATCTTCTCACACCTCGAGCTGTGCTTGGCCCACAGTAAATTCTGGTGAATATTTGTTAAATAAATGAACAGTTCAAGAATTAATTATATAAATTTCTGGAGGAAATTTGCCTGCATTTATACAAGTAAATTTTTCTGTCCCATAAGCATTGGAGAAAAGAAAGCTATTTTTGAAAGCAGAAGCTGGATAACAGTTACATTTAAGAACAGAAATGTGTTAGTTACCCAGTAGTGGTCAGAATCTGCCTTCTTCTGAATCTAGGTCTTCTAACTTATATACCACTCTATTGCTCTTAGGTTTTCATGTTTATCAGTGAATGTAACTTTGATCTTTACACATTACATTTTCTTCTCTGGTTCTTTCCTTTAGGAAATTCCTCCAAAAATATCAATTGTGCAAATGTAATATATTGTAAAAGAAGGTGGTGCTTTCATAATATCTGAATACATAATATCTATGCATTTACTGGTCCTGTTTGTTAAATTATGTGTTTTAGATTTTTTGTTAGAGTTGTTTTAATAATTATACCTATCGGAATTTTATTAATGTTAAAACATTCCATAAAGAATAGATTCAGAAAACATTGCATTTTAAGCATTAAGTCTTATAGCAGCCTTTCCAATACATTTTTTTTTTCATTTAACCATGGAGCTGATACCTGGGGTAAGAATATTTGTTATTGTTTTTTAAGGTAAAGTCAGACCATAAAACACAATTTTAATTTTAATTCATTTAAGCCACATATTTATTAATTCAGCATGTATTCATTGAGTCCCAATATGTGTCCGAAAGAATGCCACCAGCAAAGAATGATTTAAAATATGTAAATATTTTGATGGAACTGGAGGATAGTGTATTAAGTGAAATGAACTGACACAGTAAGGCAAATACCATGTGTTCTCATTTATATATATGCTTTAGTTATTTCTCATTGCTGGGACAAATTACCTGACATTCACAAGGTAAAAGAAGGGAGACTTATTTTGGCTCACAGTTTATAGAGGTTTCAATCCATAATCAGCTAGCCCCATGGTAGGGTTGGCTGGCAGAGGAAGGATAGCTCATGGCATGGTGGTGAGAAGCAGAGACCTGGGTCAAGAGAGAAGGAAGAGAGAAAGAGCCTTACAGGCCACTCATCCAGCGGCCCACCTCCTCCAATGAGGCTTCGTCTCCGAACATGCATTCATGTGTAAATGTATGCCGCCCCCATGATCCACTGACCTCCCCGGAGCTCCGCCTGTAAGCACAGGTGACTTTGCAGGGAGGGCATCTAGATATAAACCACAACATTCTTAAAACATGTAAATATTTAGGTGGAACTGGAGGATACTGTATTCAGTGAAAAGACAGGACAGGTGCTATGCGTCCTCACATATATTTAGCAGCTAAAAATGTTAATTTCATACAAATAAAGAGTAGAATCATGGAAAGTAGGGCCAAAGAAGGGCAAACAAAGGGGTCAGGGAAAGGACGAATAATGGTACCAAAGCAGAGTTAGGAGGAAGGTGTTCCAGGGCCCAGCAGTGGGGGTGATGGTACTTCACAGCCAGTTATTTCATGTTTTATAAAGAATTAGAAGAGAGAAGTTCAAAGCACAGAGGAAAGCTATATGTTTCTAGACTTGCAGATGTTAATTAGCCTGGCTTGATTATTATGAATTGCATAAATATATTGAAATATCACAGTATACCCTGTAAATATGTACAACCACATGTCAATTGAACTTACATAATTTCAAACAATTGTAACTAAAATGATTGCCATGCAATATAGTTACCCACCGACTTTCACTTTAATTTCTACAAAGGGAACAGATGATCTCTGATATGTAATAAAAATTTTCCATAGGAATCTTAGTATTCATTTCAGAAAGTGTTCCTCATCTTTTTTTCAATTTTCTGGCTCTTCATGCATTGAAATTCTGAGCAACTCCTCAAAAACTGTCAGAAGTATAATTATAGCACTTTAAAAATTTAACTTATCTTAAGTGACAAAACTCAAAATGGAATTTCACAGAGGTTTAATGGATTGCTTGTTTACTCAGTTGTTAAAAGTGAAGATTGGAACCCAGGGCACAGGTATAATGATTTTTAGTTCATCCTCTTCTTGTAAAAATATGCTCTATGTTTTCCACAAGAGAAACTCAAAGTTTTCACTTAACACCATTGAGATGTTAAAACAAACCACATAATTAATTGTTGCATCCAAAACTGCTACTCATTTACTGAAATCTTGTTTCCTTCCTGGATGCAGAATTTGGCTATAATCCCTGGCTTTCCTTGTAGTTATGTGTAAGTATGTCTCCTGAGATTTAGCCAGTGTAATGAAGTGGAACTGCCTGGTACCACATCCTGGATCCAATGTGAGTGAGGAAGTGTTCTCTGTGGCTGATGTGAATGGCAATGAGGATTTCTTTTGAGAGCAAGAATGAGGCTCTCACTATGTAGTTTAGGCTGGTCTGGACTCACTATGTAGTCCAGGCTGGTCTTGAATTCATGGCAATCCTCCTGCCTTAGCCTCACAAGTACTGGGATTACAGGTGTGTGCCACCACTCTTGGCTGGTAATGAGGATGTACAGTACAGTGTGAGTATAGATATATGAATCTTGGGTTCATAATTATTACTTAAAGAAAAGATTACTAAATATCAAGATTACCCTTTTAACTTGATAAGTGAGCAAGAAATAAACTACTCTTGAGTTTGATTATTTTAAAATTTCTTAGTGGATTTGTTTGTGCATGGCTGTACTATATCTCATTTGAAATGATCACTGAGTTTTTGGAATCATAGTATGTTAGCACTAAAAGTGACTATACCAATAAAAAGTGCATACAGTACGTTTGCACAGCAAAGCTATGTGAAAGAGGAAACTTACTTTCATAGAAAAAATGAGGATAGATTTTACAGTTATAACTACAGAGGAAGTTCTACTAAAACATATTTACAATATTGTGTTAAGTTAGACTACCACACAAGCAGCAAGTTTTAAGGCCCAGAAGCTTATGAGATTTTAACTTCCTTTATTTTAAAGAGAAAAAACAATAGCAAAATAACAGCAATGAAGACAGAAACAAAACAACACACAAAAAATAAACACAATACAGGGTTTCAAAACAAGATGATAGGAATTAACAGTGGTTGCTATATTGCACACTGTTGTCTTCAAGGAAGTTGCTCAGATTACCAGATGTAGGAAGGAAGGATTGATCAAACAGTTAAAGATAATAACAAATAATAAAAAAAATTAGAAATGCGACAGAACTTCATCAAACAAGATGGTAGGAATTTAGCCATGGTTGTTATATTGCATACTGTTGTCTTCAAATTAGTTTTTCTGATTACCAGATATAAGCATGCAAAATTGGTCAAGAGAAAATTTTAAAAATTAAGCATTAACTATTCCTTTTAATAAGCCAATATACATCAGCAATACACTTATGTCAGCTATCCTTGCAAATGCATATATATTCTTTTTCTTCTTTTCTTGAATTTTAAAGAAAAATATCAAAAAATAACAAACACAAAGGCATAAACAAAACTACATATGAATTTTTAAATTATGGCTTTTGTAAAATCTTTTATAAAACTGTAAGTGAAATGTATGTTGATAAAGAACTAATTATATTTCTCAAAAAATGAAGAATGTAGTAAGTACCATGTTGCTCATTTTGTAAACATATACATTCAAAAGGTAAAGGGCCTTTACCCATTTTTCTGAATGGTACAAATTCCCAAATTGTCAGCTTTTTCTACAGTCATAAAAATAAATGCTTATATTAGCAAGTTAAAAATTTTGGTGCCACTAATATAATGAGAAATGAATATATATATATTAGTATGGAATATATCCTACTATATATAATAGTAGTACAGGATATATCTTGCTAAAATATGTGTACACATATAAGTATATGTACACCCACACAGCTATACGTACATTTCTCTGAGCATAAATATTTCATGGTGTTCCATACAAACACATAACCTCATTTTTCTTGCTCCTACTTCAAAAACTCTAATGCAACAATTTTTTAAAAATTTATTTTTAAAATAAAGTAAGGACCACATATTAACAGACATCCATTTACAAAATAGCATAAAAACAATACAAACAATACAGAGTTATAGACAAAGTGGTGGGAAATTAACAATGGTTGTTATATTGTGTATTGATATCTTCAAAGTTGTTTCTCAGGAAAACAAAAAGAGGAATGCATATTTGTCAAACAAGTAATCATCATCTGTTCCTTTCGGTAAAGTAATAGGAGACAGTAGTACAACGATTAGCTATCCTCTATATACATGCATACATAATTTTCCCTTCTCTTTTCCCACACCCCAGTTGCCCTTTACTTTTGAGCATTTTCCTTTCATTTCACAATATCTATTGTACCTCCTAGTTTTTATGCACTCTTTCAGGTTTTTACACTAATGAGACAACACGTTGCTTACACATGCAGGTCTGATTTATGTCACTTTTGAGTATGGTCTCTAGTTGTGACCATTTACATGTAAAAGCCTCGAGTTTATCTTTCTTTATAGCTGAGTAATATTCTCTTATATGAAAGTACAACAATTTTTTCACACAACCCTCAGTGGATGGACATTTTGGTTGCTTCCACAATTTAGCAATTAGAAATGATGCCACTATGAACATGGGTGCACATATATCGCTGTAATATGATGTTTTCAGATCTTCTGGGAAAACAACCAGAAGGGGAATAGCTGGGTTGAATGGGACCTCTAGACCTAGTTTGCTGAGGAATCTCCAAACTGATTCCAGAGTGGTTTCACCAGTCTGCATTCCCACCAATGTGGGGAAGAGTTCCTATTTCTCCAAAGCCTTGCCAGTATTTGTTGCTGGTAGATTTCTTAATGGTAGTCATTTTACTGGGGTGAAATGAAATCTCAATGTTGTTTTAATTTGCATTTCTCAAATGACTACTGATGTTGAACATTTTTTCATATATTTGTTTGCCATTTGTATTTGTTTATCTGAGAAGTGTGTATTCATCTCAGCTGCCCAGTTTTGGATTGGGTCTTTGAATTTTGGGGGGAGACTAATGTTTTTTAATTGTTTATATGCTCTAGATAGAAGACCTTTGTCTCAGGGACAGTCAGGTAAATTTTTTTCACAGTTCATGGGTTTTCTTTTTACCCTGCTGGTGATTTCTTTAGATGTGCAGAAACTTTTAAGTAGGATGAGACCCCAGTTGTTGATTCTTTGAAGTATTTCTCTTTCAGTTTGGTTTTTGTTCATGAACTCTCTGCCAACCCCTATGTCTTCAAGGTTTTTACCTACTTGTTCTTTCAATAAATTTAGTATTTCTGTTTTAATATTGAGATCTGTAATCCAGTTTGACTTGACTTTGGTGCATGGTGATAGACTTGGGTCTATTTTCAGTCTTTGGAAGGTGGCAAGCCAATTTTTCTAGCACCATTTATTAAAGAGGCTGTTGTTCTTCCAATGAGTTCATTTGGCCCCTTTATCAAAAATCAGGTGGCTGAGTGTGGTTGTGGTTGTGTCTGTGTCTTCCAATCTGTTCTATTGATCTTCTAGTCTATCTTTTAGCCAGTTATATATTGATTTTATTAAAGTTGCTTTGTTGTATAATTTCAAGGCAGGAATTGTAATTCTGCCTGACTTGTCCTTGTTGCCCAGGATTGCTTTTGCTATTCTGGGGCTCTTCTGGTTCCAGATGAATTTGAGGTATGTTTTCTCTAGATCTATGAGGTAGGCTAACAGTAGTTTAATGGGAATTGCATTGAATCTGTACAACAATTTTGGTAGTATGGCCATTTTCACAAATGATGGTTCTTCCTTTCCATGAGCAAGGAATGTTTTACCATTTATTGAAATCCTCTTTGATCTCTTTTTTCAGAGTACTGTAATTTTCACTGAATAGATCTTTTACTTCTTTTGTTAGATTGATTCCTAAATATTTTAATTTCTTGGATGCTATTGTGAAAGGTATGGTTTCCTTAATTTCTCTGTCAGTCTGTTTGTTGTTTGCATATAGGAATGCTATTGATTTTTGGGTGCTGACTTTGTGTCTAGCTACAATGCTGAATTTGTTGATTAATTCAGGGAGTCTACTTGTGGAGTTTTTGGAGTCTTCCATGTAAAGTATCATGTCATGTGCATGTAGTGATAGTTTTACTTCTTCCTTTCCTATCATTATTCTATTTATTTCTCTCTCTTGTCTAATTGCTTTGGATAATGCTTCCAGAACTATGTTGAACAAGAGTGGTGACAGTGCACAACCTTGTCTTGTTCCTGATTTTAAAGTAAAAGCTTTCAGTATTTGTCCATTTAGTATGATGTTGGCTGTTGGTTTGTCATAAATGGCTTTCAGCAGCTTGAGGTAAAGTCTATTCCTATTTTCTGTAGAGTTTTTGTCATGAATGCATGTTGGACTTTGTCAAAAGCTTTTTCTGCATCTACTGAGATGGTCATATGGTTTTTGTCTTTGGATCTACTGATATGGTGTATAACATTAATTGATTTGCAAATATTGAACCATCCCTGCATTCCTGGAAGGAATCTGCCTTGGTCATGGTGTATGATTTTCTTGATGATTTGCTGCATTCTATTTGCTAGTATTTGATTGAATATCTTTGTATCTATGTTCATTAGGGAGATTTGTCTGTAGTTCTCTTTCTTGGTTGAGTCTTTCTCTGATTTTGGTATCAGTATAATACTTGCTTCCAGAAATGAGTTAGGGAGAATTGCTTCCTTTTCAATTTCACTGAAGAGTTTGAGGAGTGTTGGTATTAAATCTTCTCTGAATTTCTTATAAATTTCTGCTGGAATCCATCAGATTCTGTTTCCATGCTTGGGAAATTTTCTGCTATTATTTCTGCAAGTATTCTTTTTATTTTATTTGTATTGCCTCCTGCTGCTTGGCTCCTATTTGTTGTACATTATTCCTCATTAACTCGTCTTGCAGCTGTTGAATTGATTTTTCCTGTTTCCTTGTTGATTTTAAGAGATCCTTGCTTTCATGTGTGCTAGCTGCCATGTTGTCTTCGAAATCTGAAGTTCTATCTTTGGCTTTATTCAAGCAGTTCTGGCAGCTTTCCATGGAAGCTTTGATTTCCTGGATGTCTCTCTGAATCTGGTTCATGTGTTCTAATTCCTTTCTATATTTTTCATATAACGTTTCTGTCTACTGCCTATGTTCCTCTTTTTTTATATGTTTCTTCATTAGATGTGCTGAGGATCTAAATTTCTTTCATTATTATTACCATTTTATTTTTTGCCTGAGAGATTATTACTGATCTGATCTCTTCTGTAGCCTGTTGCAGTTGCAGTTGTTTCTTTACTTCCATTGCA
Organism: Dinomys branickii; assembly: GCA_004027595.1. Lineage (NCBI taxonomy): Eukaryota > Metazoa > Chordata > Mammalia > Rodentia > Dinomyidae > Dinomys > Dinomys branickii. Next base: position 10,005 of record PVLD010002306.1, on the reverse strand, counting down.
ATCATTTCAGCCATTTCAGGTGTGTGTACCAAGTTCTCCTATGTTAATGTCTCCTGGACTTGTTCTGAGTTGGGTGGAGTTCTCAGATTGTGATTTAGTCCTTAGTCTTATCATATTTGATACCGGATGCTGAAAGCTCAGTCTCCCTCTTCCCTGGCAGCTCAGCAAAGGCCGCTAGTGTGCCTACTTTTCCTGGTGGTCAGGCTTGACCTTCAGTTTCTGCTGAGATGCACTGTTTAGTCTGGGGTTTTCCAGCAGTTGGTGAAGTTTATCTAGTTCGCCCAGGTCTCAGAGATGAGCTGTGATGTCAGCTGGTGGCAAATTGTCTGACCAGCCACCCCTCCCACTGCAGCACATGTGTATGACACAGAATAAGGTTGCACTGGTGTCACAATCCTGGACCAGTGATCCTGTGACCCCCGGCAGTTCAGGGTACAGGCAAAACCCAGACATGAACTGCAGTGTCAACAGTTTGTGGACCATCTGATTTTGTGTGTCCGGTAGCTCAGGAGCCAGATGTGGGCCTCACTGGTGGTGACCACAGACCACCTATTTCTGTGACCTCCAGGAGGTCAGGGTGCAAGTAAAGCTCAGGCCTGAACTGCAGTGCCAGCAACCCATGGAGTTCCCACTCCAGTACCTCACTTGGCACTGGGCACATGCAGGGAGGACCCACACGTGAACTCAGGTGAGAGCAGTTTGTGGGACTACTGAGTGAGGATCTTCTGTCTGCACCAGGTGCACAGAGGGTGGAGACTCAGATTGTAATGGTGGCAGGGTCATGGGACGCCTGCTCTGCCCCCAGGAAGCAGATAGAAAATATCTGGTTCTCTTGGAGGTGTTCAGCTGGGAACTGTGATGTCAGCGGGTCACGGCCCACCTGATTCCCTATCTCCAGTAAGTTCAGGATACTCACAGGAGCCAGACGTGGGCCACACTGACAGCAATCACAGACTGCCTGTCTTGGTGCTGGGCACGTGTGGGGAAGACCCACTTGAGAACCCTGGTGAGAGCAGTGTGCTGGCCTTCTGAGTGGGGAAATCTCCTGTCTGCACCAGGTGCATGGAGGGTGGAGACTCTAATGAATCAATGTTAACATGTAATACAATCACTAATTGTAATGTTTCTTCAAAGAAAATTTGAAAAGTTGGAAGGTTTAAATAGCAAATTCAAGTATTTTATGTTTTCTTAAAATAGACACATGTAAAGTAATATTCTATTATTGTTAATGTTATTTTAATTTCAGAAAAATTTGTGAGGTTTTCCAAAACTGGTTTTGTTCAGATGCATAGATTTAGATTAATAATGAACAGTGGTTTTATTATATATCCCATTCACAGTGCTTAGCAAGCTTTTGTTTAACTACTTATTAGATGTAATAAGTGTAGTAAAGTAATGAGCACTAAAATTAATCAATTCTAAGAGAATTATACGATTAGTTCTGAGATAAATGTATATGGTGTACTCAAATAAAACTATAATCAAGATATAAAATATTTCCACTACGCCAGAAAAGTCATCTCATATCCTCTTGTACTGAATTATTTCCATGCATATATTATAATCCCAACAATTATTATTAAATTTGTTCATTTAAAAATTTTATACAAGTGGAATTATATAGTATGTGATTTTTCTTTGTTGTTTTGGGTTCATTTTACTTAGCACATAATACTTTTAATATTCATTCTTGATATTGTCAATGATTAATTTCTCTTTATGATAATAATGCAATCTGTTTATCTACTCATCCATTAAGGAACATTTTGTGGTCATTATGAATAAAACTTCATGAACATTTATGTATAAATATATATATTCAGTCTGTTAGGCAAATATCTAGGAGTAGAAATGCTAGGTCATGTGGTGTGTGTTTATCTTTATAAGAAACTGTCAAATTATAGTCTAGTGTGGATTCACACCAGCAAAGCAAAAAAATTAGAGTCTTTCTACACTCTTATCAACACTTGATGTTGCCACTCTTAGATTTTAGCCATTTGAGATGATTTATACTGATACATCATTGTTGTTCAATTTGTGTTTCTAAAGTTATTAGTAGCATTAAGTATTTTTTTGTACTTACTGAGCATTTTAGATTTTTCATAAAATATTTGTACAGTTTTTCTTGTAACTTAAACCAGATGGGTTTTCTTTTAAGTGAGTTCTATGAGTTCTCTATATATTTTATATTAAATAATTATATGTATGTTTTCAAATATTTCCTCACAATTAATAGCTTGCATTTTCTCATGGAGCTATTAAGGACTTAAAATGTAATTCATATGTTTATTGTTGCCTTCTATTTTATATGTCTTGTTAAGTGCGAAGTTGATCTTTATATTTTGTATTAAAATTTTTTCCTTGTGTCTTAAATTCACCTGGAACCAAAAGAGACCCAGAATAGCAAACGCAATCCTGGGCAACAAGGACAAGTTGAGTGGAATCACAATCCCTGATCTGAAATTATACGACAAAGCTACTGTAATAATATCAAACTAGTACTGGCTAAAAAGCACACCTGAGGATCAATGGAACAGACAGGAAGATGCAGGCACAACCGCAAACACATTCAGCCACCTAATCTTTGACAAAGGGGCCAAACAAGCTCACTGGAAGAAAGATAGTCTCTTTAATAAATGGTGCTGGAAAAATTGGCTTGCCTTTTGCTGAAGACTGAAAATAGACCCAGGTCTAACACCATGCACCAAGCTCAAGTCAAAGTGCATCACAGATCTCAATATTAAAACAGAAACTCTAAATCTATTCGAAGAGAATGTAAGTAAAAATCTTGAAGACATAGGAGTAAGCAGAGAGTTAATGAACAAAAATCAAGCTGCAAGGGAAACACTTCAAAGAATCAATAACTGGGACCTCATCTTACTGAAAAGTTTTTGCATGTCTAAAGAAATCACCAGTAGAATAAAAAGAAAACCCAGAATTGGGAAAAAATCCTAGCTGACTGTCCCTCAGACAAAGGTCTTCTATCTAGAACATACAAAGAATTAAAAAACATGAACTTGGGGCTGGGGATATAGCTCAGTGGAATAAGCGCTTGCCTAGCAAGCGCAGGGTCCTGAGTTCGATCCCCAGTACCACCAAAAAATAAATAAATAAATAAAAAAAATAAAAATAAAAAACATGAACCTCTCCAAATTCAAAAACCCAACCCAGAAATGAGCATCTGAGATGAATACACAATTCCCAGATAAAGAAATACAAATGGCAAATAAATATATGAGAAAATGTTCTACATCTTTAGTCATTCGAGAAATGCAAATAAAAACAACATTAGGATTTCATCTTACCCCAGTAAGATTGGCCAGCAATAAGAAATCAATCAATAACAAATGCTCCTGAGGCTGTGGAGAAATAGGAACTCTTCTCCCCTGCTGGTTGGAATGCAGACTGGTGAAACCACTGTGCAGAGCAGTTTGGAGATTCCTCAGCAAACTAGGTCTAGAGTTCCCATACAATTCAGCTATTCCCCTTCTGGTTGTTTTCCCAGAAGATCTGAAAACATCATATCACTGCGATATATGTGCACCCATGTTTATAGCAGCGCAATTTGTAATAGCTAAATCATGGAAGCAACAGAAATGTCCATCCACTGAGGACTGGATAAAAGAACTGCAGCATTTTTGTATAATGAATATTACTCAGCTATAAAGAAAGACAAGGATTTTATAGGTAAATGGTCACAATTAGAGACCATACTCATAAGTGCAATAAATCAGATGTGCATGTGCAAGCAACGTATTATATCAGTAGTGTAAGAACCTGAAAGCGGGAATATAAATTAGGAGGTATAAAATGAAACTGCTCAAAAGTAAAGAGCAAATGGGATGTGGGGAAGGAGAAAAGGAAGAAAGGGATAAATATGTATGTATGTATGTACATGCAGGATGACTAACATGGCTGTACTACCGACTTATGTCACTTTATTGTAAGGAACAGTTAATGATTAGTCATTTGATCAATCTTGTATGTCTGTATGTGTTTTCCTGAGCATACATTTTGAAGTTATCAACATGCAGTACAACAGTTGTTAATTCCCTGTCACCATGTCTCTAGTTCAGTTTTGATTGTGCTGTTCTTGTGCTACTTTGTGTCTGTTTGTTAACGTTTTCGTTCTTTTACTTTTAAAGTAAAAAAAAATTGTCTTTGTAGCCCAGTACTTCATAAGTTTTTGCTAATGTTTACTGTGTATTTGAATATCATAAAAACCTCTAATTAGCCTAGAAAATATTATACATATACATATATAAAGATATATTTTATGCATGTCTATAACTACGAGATTTTTATGGATTATTAGATGACAGCCCTCCCTGTATCCTTGCCCCATGGACATGATTTGTCAGTAATTAAGAGTTACTGAAATGTTGAGGCATGATGGTATAGTTCTCAGATTATTTCTTCAGATACATTAATATTTACCTTGACTCTACTTTATCAGTTTTTCACATATGAATGATTGGTATAATTTGGGGTCTTTCTCATCACTGAAACACAGTACCCAGTACTCCCAAGTTAAAAGAGGAAAGTTTCTTTCAGTTCACCCTTTTTTTGAAACAGGGTTTCACTATGTAGTTCAAGCTGTCCTTGAATTCATTCAGTAGCCCAGGTTGATTTAAGAACTCACAGAAATTCTTCTGCTTCAGCCTCCCCCATGCTGGGATGATGGGCACGCACTCGCTGAATCTCAGCTTGCAGCTTGTGGAGGTTTCCGTCCCTGGTCAGCTCCAGGGTGCCATGGCAGAGGGTCACAAAGGAGAAACAACAGCTTATGGTGTGGCAGACAGGCTGAGGCAAAGCAGCAAGCAACAAAGAAGCAGTAGCCGTGAAGCAAGCCTCCTTCTCCTTTGTACCTCATCCAGGCTGCGAGCAGTGGGTGACGCTGACCACTCCCAGGACGGGCCTTCTCACTACCCACAGCCAAAATTATACAAACACAATCAGTGGCCTAACTTAGTACCACACAAGGCTAGTCTCAGTGTCATAAACCCTAGTTCCAGCCAACCTGAAAAGCCCCAATTTAGACAAAGACTGAGATTAAGGGCAGTGGGCTAATTAATCTGGCAGAAGAAATTTCAAGGCAGTTGGACATTGGGGCAGTGGCATGGTTATTGTTGGGTGATTTTAGCCAGATTTATGTTGAGACTCAAGAGCAAAAAGCCCAGCAGGATGATTTAAAATGTTATGAGCTTGGCCAGAAAGGAAGTTTTTGTAAAGCTGTGGATTGCAAAGATATAGCTGAGGAGATCTCCAGGGCCGAGAAGGAACAAGAGAATAGAAAAGATGGCCTGTGGGCATCACAAGAAGCAGCATGTCTCCACCTCTTGCAGCCTCAAAACTGCAAAGGTAAAAGACTTTGCTTTGAGAAGAAACCACAGAGAACCATGCTCCAGAATGGCGGTCACAGCTGCACCAGGTTCCGGAATGGAGGCGGCATAGAGAATTTGTTCCTCAGAATTGAATTCAGAGTGCCCAGTGATCCAGGCACTCAACCCCTATGGAAAAGAAAGGGGAAAGCTTAGCTAATGCTCCAGCAGCAGACCTTGGCATCATCCACATGACACTGGTTTTAAGTGCATACAGAATGCAAGAGTTCTGAGGTTAAAAAGGCTTCCACCTATATTACAAAAGGCCTGGGAGGCCAGGCAGTGTACCCATGAGAGGGCAGTGTGTGAAGCTGTGAGTGCGAAGCAAAAGGTTCAGTGGAGACCTCCAAAGTTTGGAAAAGCCAGGACCGTGGACTGTCTGAGGAATGCTGCTTGGAGGGAGCAAAGTGGGTTCAAGAGAGAAGCCGTGGGAGCCGTAACCCCTGGAAGTTCCACAGGGGTGGGCTCATGCAAGCCCTTTGGAGCTCACAGTGTGCCACAGATTGCTTCAGATGCTGGACATGGAACTACAGGACATAACGTTAGCTCTGATGGATTTTGGGCTTGCTTTGATCCCAATGCTCTGTATCCCCCTGTTTGTACCTTTTGGAATGGCAATGTTTATTTTGTGCCATTGAATGTTGGAAGTGTTTAACTTTTCATTTGTACAAGGGCTCACAACTAAGAGTTTGCTATACATCTGGGAGAAGATTTGGGACTTGGACTTTTCAGCAATGCTGCAACTATTAGAACTTTGGCAACTCATGCAGATGGACAAAATGCCTTTGGAATAGAGGGATGTGCATGAGTCTTTGGAGAGCAAAACCGGAGGCTTTTATAGGTAAATGGATGCAACTAGAGAGTATACTCATAAGTGAAATAAATCAGACCCACATGTGTAAAAAAAAATGTCCCAACTATGAGTGCACGAGGCTTTGGGCAGACAACTAGGTGCAGATTGTATCCCTTGGTGACTTTGAAGGTTAAATGACTGGAAGGAGATGATCAGAGAGGAACTTTGCTTATTAGAAGACTTCTTAGACCTTCACCGAGGAGCACCATTTGCTGAATTTCAAACCCATACTTGCCAAGTGAACACTAAGACTACCTCACTTCTGTAAAAGATTACTACACAGAGTTTAGTTCTTATATTTTTGTAAGAATAATTTATTAGGAGTTTTATTAAAAAGCAATTCTATTAGAAGTGATTAATGTATATTCTATGCATCTTTCTGATAATTTTAGTTTAGAAAAAAGATGTTTATTTTACCAACATATTTGCTTTAGTAGATCATCTTGACAGACAAGCTTAAGTTATATTTCCCTACAAATGAGGAAATTATGAACTGAGGATTTAAAGGTACAATTAGGGGTAGAAGGAAAACTAATGCTTTCTAGAAGCTTTGAAGTTAGTAATTTTGTTTTCACTGTGACACTAAATGAATTGCATAGCTACAGAAATTACTGTTTGTATAAATCTTATATAACAGGGGAGATAATAAATTTTGATGAAAATTTCAGAAAAATGTATCAGGTAACAGAGAAATCATAAAGACATCCAAATAGATTATCAGGTTCAGATATGGTTTGGGCTTAATAGTTTTGTAATACTTGGTTTGATTTTGGTTGTTATTTAAAAAACCTAAATCTTTTGTTTCTAAAATGAAAACATTTGGAGATATAAATATAATAAAGGACAGCCGTAATTTAATATATGTGAATATATTTCTTTTTTCTCTTACATCCATGCATGCTGGATGAGAAAATACTATTAGAGCAGTAAATTGAGAGACAGAGATCTGGCACTGGTCTGCACGAAGGAACAGAAAATTTACATAACCACACAGAATCACCTATCTGTACAAAGATAAAACCATCTTTTAACCCTCTCTTACAGACATCTTGAATGGAATCTTTCACAGAAAAACTGTTCATATTCTCTTGGAAAGATTGTCAAGATCCATTTATGACAAATTTTGTATGAGTGAAACAGGATGAGTTGAGTCGTTTAATAAAAATGAATGTTTTATTTTTAATGACTTCTGCTGTGAAATGGAGAACCTTGATAAGCTACAAAAATGGAGAGAGTGTGGAACTTTTGTGGACCATAGTGTGATGTCTGCCACTTCTTAGAGAACCATATATCTCCATTTAATAATCCATTTTCTGAGGTCCTTGAGACATCAGATAAATTTAAATACTTCAGCCTTGATTTTTCAGACCGAATTAGAGAATTTCTGATTCATGGGCCACTCAAACTTGTACCCGTAATAGTGTAATGACAAAGTAGGAGACAATTTTAGATAAATGTCAGCTAAGGTTACAGTTCAAACTCACGCTTAGCTGGGTCTTGTCTGTGCAGTGTGCTCTTCTGTACCTTTGTTTTATCAGTGTATGAAGTGATTCTTGTATTTTATACAACCTTTCAAAATCTATTACTTTTACAAAGGAAAGATATATAAAAATTGGAAAAGTTAAAGCCCAAATTAAAGTTTAAAAGATGAAATAAAAGTATTACTCTGTCTTGTACTCCAACAATCCTGTAAAAAAAAGGCAAAACATTTATCCTCTGCACCACTATATTGTAGGCCCCAAAGGAAGACGTGTGAACACGAGGGAGATGTACCTTTTATTGGAGAATAAGACAAATAATATAAAAGGATAAAAACATTATACAGAGTAAAAATAGAAATTAAAAGTAACTGCAATAATAAATTTAAAGTCTCAATAGAACATATTAATATGCCCCTATTTTACTGAGCTCAGGCAGAGTTTACTTTTTGTACTCTTTTTATACCTCAAAGTAAATAACCTTATTGTTATGGGTTGTGTGTAGACGTCCCATAAACTCATACATGAGGTTTTTCAGAGATGACTGGATGTAGAATGTGTGGTATTGGGATTAAATGTGTGGTCACATTAAGGGTGTGGAATTATTAAATTAGCTTACTGATTGGTTTGGCATAGTTGTCAGACTGAATAATGACAAAGCCCTCCCTGGATGTGAGTGCTACCTACCCTAAAGATGGCTAGCCTGGACAGAATATAAGGGAGAGAAAGAGGGATGCTGGGATTGCTTGCTCTTGCTACTTGCTGCTGTTGCTGCCTTCTACCTGCCATGAACTGTTTTTCCTCTGAAATGTCCCTCTGCCATGCTACACTGAGTTACAGCCAGCCAATTATGGATTAAAACCTCTACAAACTGTGAGCCAAAATAAATCTTTCTGCCTTTAACTCTAGGTGTTGGGTATTTTGTTTTAGCAACAAGAGAAAAGTACCTATGACATTAAGGTTAGTCGTATATTCATAGTTTCAATTTTTATATATTTTACTTTGAATGAAAAATCTCCCATATGTTATATATGATACATTGCATTCCAGATGTAATATTCAATTTCAGATTACTTCTATATTATATCATCCAGTTGGGGATGAATAAAATTATCTCTGTTCTTTCCCATTTTGGAGTTCTTATAGACAGCTGAAACCTTCAGGAAATAGTTAATAATCCTTCTCATAAATACATTTCTGATAAGATTAGCCTTTCTCTTAAACAGGTAAGGGGACAGAAATAGTAATTGATCTAAAACATGAAAATTTACTAAAAGAGATGATTTGCTATACAACAATTGGTGGTAAATGACATTCATGAAAAAGAAGAAGGGATGGGAAGATGGCGACCAGGTGAGCAGCAAGGGAGCGATCCTCCTTAATAAACACCACCAGCTCGAGACAGACTTGGCGAGCGTGAATGCCGGGACCTCGGCTTGGAAGTTCAAACTGGGCGTATTTCTCTGAGATGCCGGGGGAGATGTGGTAGGGCGGACCAGGCTGCCGGGGCGAGACGTGGGAAAGTCCCAGACGCTGGGAGCCGGGGACGATCCGCGCGGGGAGGAAGCTTGACTCGGTCCAAGCGCCGTGGGAGCGCAGCCGGCTCGGTCCCTCCGGCCTCCCGAGCCGGTGCAGCCCCCCGGCGACTCCCGACAGAGATCGGCTTGTTAGCGGCCGAGACGCCCGGCAATCCCACGTTTCGCACGTGTAGGGCGGGCCGCGCGCAGGGCCCCAAATGCCGGGAGCGGGGAGGAAGATTTGCTGGGTCCTAACGCCCTGAGAACACGGACAGCTTGGTCCCTCCCGCCTCCCGAGCTGGCGCAGCTCTCCCGCGACTCCCGACAGAGATCGGCTCTCTGGCGGTGGCAACGCCCAGTGGTCCCACGTTTCACGCGCATCGGGCGGGCCTCGCAGAAAGCCCCAAAGGATAGACTGGCACCTTGGAACCTTCATGCCTGCAGGGACTCCAAAAACTGGTGAGATATCGGCGCTCGCGACCAGATCACTGAGTGGGGGAGGAGATCCATCCCTATACCTGCAGGGAAGCCTGGAAGGGCGGGGGAGCGGTCTTACACACCTCACCCAGGTCACTAAGTAGGGAGTATCTAACCAATATCTGTACAGCCTTTTAAGCGGAACTCTCAGCAGAAAGCTTAAGGGACATTCTCCCAAAGAGAAGGAATCATTGGAGCAGCATTTGCAGCTGACCTCCGCCTGCTGAACTGCCTTTGGAATTTATAGCTCCACATTTTGAATCTGATACCCAAAAATGGGAAAACAGAGGAGCAAAACG